>PVHP010002369.1:0-24546 GCA_004024765.1 Zapus hudsonius
ACTTTTAGCTTATATTTTCTAACTTAATGACAGCAGTGACATAAAGACTACAAAAGAGGAATTGCTATTATTTTGTTACTGTTTTGTTTTCACACTAAAATTGAAATAGCATAGTATGGTTTAAAACTTAAATTAGATTAGTTATAATCTATTGCACACTGTAGGGGACTTAGTAAAAAGGCAAATTGAAAATAGCACAACACTGGATTGATGTCCATGCCAAGTAGTTTTTTAAAAGTCTCACTTAACTCTCTGTAGGAGTCACGAAATACATAAGCTTTGTGCAGTTTCTGAGAATCAATGTAACATAGAAATACAAAAAGCACATTTCTTACAACTGAAGATTTGAATTTTAGTCTCGGTGCATTAATGCACCTTCAACTGTTAGAAAATGCTGTAGCTAAGCAACTTAAAAAGAGAAAAGGCTACATGTCTTTAAGGTTCTGGGAACATTGCAGAAGAGGCAGAAAGATTGTGAGAATCACAGGGTGGGAAGGAGTCCTCTGAGGCATTGCACCTCCCCCCCACACACAGACATAGAGACTGACAGGTGTATTCATGACAGTGAACAGCAATAACCCCCATCAGGAGGGCCTCCGTGGAATAGGGTTGGAGGAGTGGGAACACAAGAATGTGACTGGATGAATATGACCAATTTGTAATATGTTCATATAGTAAAGTCCTTAATTAACGATAAAAAAGAAAATGCTGGGCTGGAGAGATGGTTCAGTGGTTAAGGCACTTGCCTCTAGTGCCTAAGTCCCCGGGTTCAATTCCCCAGGACCCACATAAGCCAGACCCACAAGGTGGTGGCCCTGGTGCACTCTCTCTCTCTCTCTCTCTCTCTCTCTCTCTCTCTCTCTTTCTTCTTGAAAATGAGTAAATAAAATATTTTTTTAAAAAAATACTTGTCTTGGCTCACAGTTTGAGAAGTTTCGGTCTTTGTTTAATTGAATCCTCTGCTTTGGATCTCTTGGAAGGCAGAGAAAGGCTTTGCACATCGTGGGAGGAGGATAGGGCTGGTGATACTCAGTATTTGACAGGATGTAGAGAAAGACCCAAGAAAGGGCTGCAGTTATGACATCCTATTCAAGAGCATGCCCCAGTGAACTTACTTTCTCCAATCTTTCTTCAACTCCTAAAGGTCCCCCCCACCTCCTAGTATCACCACAAGCCCACAGCCAAGGTTTAAACTTAGAAACCTTTGATGGGGCAATCAACATCCAACCATTGCTGATATCACACCTCAAGGTATGATACAATACAGGAAAAATAACCTATCTCAGAAACTGTTTTCTCTAGGTGTCCTATGTAGTCAGCCACACGCTGATGGGATGACTCTTCAAACCAGGTACAATTTGGGGAGGAATTTATTGAGAAAACAGATCCAGGGAAAATTCCAAAAATAAACAAAAAGGCTGGCCCTCTTTCACAGATCCAAGCAGAGAGACAGAGACCCAGGACCTCCAAAGCAAGCACACTGTAACTCAGAAACAGCAGGACTGCCAGACTTGAGCTCTGGCTGCTCGTTGCATATGTATTGCTGGAATTTTAAATCCTATTTAGAAATATTTTAGGGCCAGACTATAGGAGGCCAGGCCAAAATGACACCTTCTCCAGTCAGAAGGCTGGAAACAATTCACAAGCTTTAATAAAATTTTTATTTTGTTGGGGGGGGCATCTATTCAAACTATCACACCAGGGTAAATGATGGTATTTGCAGGGTGTCTGTGTGTGTGATGTGCATACGTGTGTGCATGTGTGCTCATATGTGTGTGTCCACTTGCATGTGTAGGCCCCTCTGCGTGTGTGTGTGTGTGTGTGTGTGTGTGTGTCTGTGTGTGTTTGTCGTAGTCAACCACACGCCGCTGGGATGAATCTTCAAACCAGGCACAATTTATTGGAGGAAAGTATTTATTGAAACTTCAGATTGAGGGGAAGTTCCGTAACAGCGAAAGAGGCTGGCCCTCTTTCACAGGTCGGAGCAGAGAGAAAAACCCATCACCAACACCACACACACAGAACAGGGGACAGGCAAGAGGGCCAAGAAGAGATTTTCTTCCCCTTTATATAGCCTTAGGGTAGGGTCTTACAACCCTTCCCCAGACTTAATAGCTTCCTGAGTCTCTGGAATTTCCTTCCTGCACTGCCCACACAAGAAAGGATGTTTACTTCTAGCTTCTTTGAGCTTCTTTACATCCTGCCCCTTGCTAAGAGGGTGCCTTCCTATAAACATCCTCAGAGACCCACCCAAGATAATTAAAAAGATCCAAGTTGATAACAAAACCTAACCATCACAGTGTTCATATGTGTGTGCATATGCATGTGTAGGCACCTCTACATGTGTGCATGTGTGTTCATATGTGTGTGCATATGCATGTGTAGGAACCTCTGCATGTGTGACTGTGTGCTCATACATGTGCATACATGTGCATATATGTTCATATATGCATGCACGTGCATGTGTAGGAACCCATGCATGCAAAGCCAGAAGTTGATAGTGGCTGTCCTTAGAAGCGCTCTATCTTATTTTTTATTAAATATTTTTAGTTCTTTATTTGAGAGATAGAAAGAGAGGTGTGTGTGTGTGTGTGTGTGTGTGTGTGTGTGTGTGTGAGAGAGAGAGAGAGAGAGAGAGAGAGAGAGAGAGAGAGAGAGAGAGAGAGAGAGAAAGCATGGGTGCACCAGGGCCTCTTGCCAAGGCAAATTCCAGAAATATTCATCCATCACTTCGTACATTTGTCTTTACTTGGATAATGGAGGATTGAATCCAGCCTATCATGCTTTGCATGAAAGAACTTTTGGCCTCTGAACCTCCATGTTATTTTTGAGTCTTTTACAGTACTGGAGCTCACAGCTTAGGCTACACTCGCTAGCCAATGAACACTGAGAGTCCTCTAATCTCAACCTCTTCATCGCTGGGATTATAGGAGTGGACTTCCCAGACAGGCTTTTATTGGGGGATGCTAGGGATCCAAACTGGGGTCCTCATGCTTGTGCAGAAAACACTTAACCCACTGAACAATCTCTCAAGCACTGAAGATGTTTCTTAAACATACAGAATAAAATGTGCAACTGAAGCAATTTGACTTGTGAGGATTCAAAATGTAAATGGTGAATGTATTCAGTATACCTCAAGACACCACACACATGATTACCGGTATTAAATAAAAAGTGTCATACTTCGGTTATGTGCCATGATGCCCAAGTTTATTCTTTGGCTCCACATGCATCAGTATACACACATATGCATACATATGCAAAAACAAATATGATGAAATTAAAATCAGAAAATGCTTTAATTCACTGCTTCACGACATTTCAAATACCCCCTGTGCTTTATGAAATAATGTTCAAAAGTTCATCCGTGATGTAAAAAGGCCCCACTTTAACATACAACCTCAACATATATTTTAGATGTACCTAATGCTGCATACTCAGTTGAATTTTATATATCAGATGTGTCTGAACAAATCAATTATTTTTTCCTTCAAGATTTTTCATATACTTTTAGAACTGTTTGGTGACCCCTGTTTTGTGGCCAACCATGTGAGAAAATAGCACTGTAAGCAGAGAGCCCAAGCATGGGGCACTTCAGATTTTTCACAACCAAAATCCGCCCCAGAAATTATTGGATCCTATTTGCCTATTGTATGTGACTGTTAAATATACTGAAAATGATGTTCTTGGGGTTGAAAAATTTTTAAAAAATGACTTTTAAAGTAATAAATGGAAAACAGTGAAATAAAGACATACCTGCAAAATCTAGTGATACCTTAAAGATGTTATGAGGAGTTTCATGAATGTGAGTATTATACATTTAAAAAAGTGGTAATTTACAAAGCATCTTTACAATAATGCTATTGCTGGTTCATTTTTTTTTTAGGACAGAAAACTACATATGTAAATTGCTGCATGCACCAGTACATGCCACCATCTAAAATTCAAATCAACTTTTTGAACAATATAGAGATATACTTTAAGAAATAGCTGCCATGTATATTTCATCAGTAAAATTTTACATCCTGGGGAATTAGGAACATATGTTCAATAAGGAAGATGCTGAAGTAAAGTGGTTGGAAATAATTATCTCTTCATGTTAACACCCAAATCAGCAGCAAACTCCCTTCCCTCCTCTATGCTGCATGTGACTTGATAATCAGCAGCTGTATGCTAATTACACTGGGAGCTCTTGATTTCCTGAGTATGCTAATATAAAGTTCTGTTGAGTGGTGACTTTGTTTCATGGAAGCATGAAAGATCAGCATATATAGAATATATGCTGTACAGCTAATCCTGTATAGAATATTCTGTACAGCTAATCCTGTCCTCTGTTGCTGGGATAAGCAAACTTGACACCTTTGTTAATGGCACCTCATGCAAAAGAGGAAATTTGTCAGGATTGTGAGCCTCGCCAACAGCGATTTAAAGATGAGAAATTCAATTATTAACAGATGAAGATCCCATCCATGAATGAGAGCAACCTGGACTCAGAAAGAAGATGAATGCCAGCCAGCACTCACCGGGATCAAATTAACATTTGGCTCAAGTGGACTCAGCATCCAATGTACTTACTGAGCATTTCAGAAATGAAACATCTAACTAATGTCTCTATGAGAACAGGTAAGTGCCAGGGAGCAGCTAATGGGACAGGGGGGAAGGAGACTTGAGGGACTCTTTCCAAATAAGTCAAATATGGCCATGAACTAGTCCATGTAGAGTAGAAGTGGAGTTAGGATCTCATACAACACCATGGATATGAGCTTCTGTTGACTGGTGTCTAGATTTCTGCATGAACAAAGGAAGGTGTAGGCTTGGAAAATTATAAGCTGTTTTGTGTCTCCTATAAGCAGCTTAGTCATGGAATCCACTTACTACTGAGAGAAGGAGGCTGGAGAGATGCCTCCCTGGTTAAAGGTAAAGCTTGCTCACAAGGCCTGATAACCTGGGTCCGATTTTCCAGCCCTTATACAAAACCAGACAAACATGCATCTGGATTTTGTTTGCAGTGGCAAGACACTCTCTCTCCTTATTTCTTCCTCCTTCCCTCCCTCTCTGCTTAAAAATAAATAAAATAAAATATATTTTTTTAAAAAGTACTGACAGAAAGCCTCAAGATAAACATGAAAATGTATATCCCTGTGGAAACATCAATATAAAGGTAGTGGAGACACTAAACATAAAAAGTTTTACTTTTATTTTGTTTTCTTTTCCAGCTATATTTTGAATTTTAAGTTCTAATGATAGGAAATATAATTCATAATTTCCAGCAATAGAAATAATTATTTTTATAAGTTGGAATGATAACAAATGGTAATTATAATATAGGAATATGATTTGTATTATATGTATGTATGCACACACATAATTAAAATACTGTATCTCTCATTTCAGAAAGCATATAGTGATGAAAATTTGATTGCTATAAGATCAGAAAATTATTACTACAATAAGTATTGGACATGATCACTTTACCCCTGGGAAATACATACATTCATTCAGCCACTATTTCTCTGGTTTGTACACAAGCACACACATGCCATGAGCAAAAGTAATTGACACTTTCTAATCAATTTCATTGTCTTATCACATGAAATGCGGTAAACCAAAAAGCAGCAAGGAAATCTCTTGAGGAGTCTGTGTACAGTTGAATAAATTATACTGAATTTAACCTCAAGAGGCTCCTTACCCATGTATGAAAAGAAATTAAAATCCAGAGTCTAGTAGGCATTATGAGGGGGAAAGTAATCTTTTATGGATTCATGAAAGTCTCACTAACGACTTCAAAGACATGCTTCATTGCTTAGAGAGAGGGCTGCATGAAATTTCTAAAATTTTATTTCAGTCAGCTTTAATAGAATTGGTACCTACATTCTGTTCCTCACCACATACAGTACAAAACCCAAGGCAAGGTCTTTAGAATATTTTAACAAGACAAGCACTAATGTCTTGCAAGATAGCATAAGAAATGAAAAAAATAAAGAACAAAAATTTAATGAATCTCTTTCTCAGTCTTTTAATATTTTTAATATTTTGAACTTCCTAGATCTGCTTCCTAGGAGTTGACAGTGTTGGTGTGATTAAATTAAACTTACATAAAAAGAACAAGGTATGAAGGGGTGTACAAGGCCTCAGGAAATTGAAGGGATTTTAATTAATAATGAAATGCATTTCATATTAGTGATTATATACAATTATATTCATAAATATAAGTAGATTCTAAATTTATTATCTTCAGAATTGAGGTTATTATAGATCACCAATATATGTTAACACAAAAGCTTTTTTAAAAATAAAGTGCGACATTGACCCATGTTTGTCATGTTTTGTTATATAATCATGGTGCTTATTTTTAATTACCTTCAAGAAGGAAAAAAAATGCTTCTGCTATAATAGAAAATTTAAGCTTCTTCACAACTTAAATGTCAAATGCCACTTTAATTAGCAAGCTTCCATAAAATCTTTATGATAATCAATACTGTGTAAGGCACAATGATACAAAAAATAGACAATGGGGCTGGGGAGATGGTTCAGTAAAAGGGTAAAAGCATTTGCTATGCAAGCAGGAGGACCTGTGTTTGCTACCCAGCGCCATATAAAAGTGAGTGTGGTCCAGTACTTGTAGAGCAGAGAGGAGAATACCTGGGGCTTGTTGGTCAGCCAGTCTGACCAAACCAAAGGCAGCTCCAGGGTTAAGGCAAAAGCATGGAAAAGGAGGCACACTGGCTTGCTCTGGTCTCTCTGTCTCTGTCTCTGTCTCTGTCTCTCTCTGTATGGGGCACACAAGTCTATGCATATGGATAAGCCTTACAGTCTCTCTCTGTGTCTCTCTCTGTCTCTCTCTCTTTCAAAAATTAGCCAAATACTTCATGCCATCAAGCACAAAGGTAAAGATAGACAGATAACAGGACAGGTGTCAAGTTGGCTAAATAGTTTATGAGTCAAGGGGCCTCATCAGTGGCATATAGCTAATCAGCATAACGATTGATAAAATGTTCCCTATGGAGGCAACACAGGCAGAAAATGTTTAAAATGTGACTTGGAATTAATTAAATAAAAAAGCAGGGAGGAAGGTGTAACTGGGGATGCAATTCTAAGAAGTAATCCTCTATTTAAGTTGCATAGGAAGACACTTGGAGACCTTAAACTTTTAATCATCTCTTGAATTTTTGGAGATGGGTCCTCAGTGAGTTGCAGTGAAGCATAATGGATATAAACTATTGAAAACATTAAGTAAAATTGCATGAGTTCAATAAATGTTGGATACTGTTTTCATGTCACTTTTAGCCTGCCAGTATATCTAGGTACTATGAAGGAGGTGCATATCACATATTTATTTCATAATAGCTAAGGAAGCTGGGAAAGCTGATAGGGAAGATGGTATCCTGACTCACAAGGAAGCATGGACAACTCTTCTTCCCTGATATCTTTGGGATTTATGATGGATCAAGACAGGATTAAAGTCTTCATCCAATTTAGAAAGAATTGTTTCTTGACCAAGAAACGTGTTTCCCATTGTGACATAGTTTAGGCATGTTTGAAATATTCAACTCAAAATAGAAAATCCTAACCCTGGGGTTCATTGGCCATGACTCAGACCCACCCTGTGTGATGTTCAAGGGTAGCTGCTTTTCTGCTATCCTCACAGGATTTCTAAAGAAGGACAGCAGGAAGGAGAGATTGCTCAATGGTTAAGGCACTGGCTAGACAATCATGCTGGTCCAGCTTCAATTCCCCAGTATTCATGTAAACTCAGATGCACACATGTTTGCACAGTGTCTAGAGTCCATTTACAGTGGCAATCGGCCCTGGAGTTCCATACACCTCTCTCTCTCTCTTTCTCTCTCTCTCTCTCTCTCTCTCTCTCTCTCTCTCTCTCTCTCTCTCTCTGCTTGAAGATAAATTTTAAAAATACTTTACAAAATAAGGAGAACTGGGCCCAACATCAAGGTCACAATGCTTGTTTACTGCAAATGGCAAAGTCCTTGGTCTCTGACACAGGAGGTCTAAGTCATGTTTCATGGAAATATAATGTGCTAATTCATTTGTTACATTTTAAATAGAGTCAAATCACAGACTATTGTTACCAGATACTGGGTTGGCTGTGGAGTGAGGCATGTTCAAATGATATACAATTCCAGATGGATATTTAGATGAAGAGGCAGATGATAGATAAGAGATAGATGTTGTGTAAATTAAGTCAAAGTGACTCATCTATTCAGAGTCCATTAGTGAGAACATAAACAAGATAGTTGTACAATTTTATGCTTCATAAGAATTTCAGAAATCACCTGCATATCTATGTTTCATTAGCTGCATCAGTCAGACATTTCTTCTGTACAATTTTGGCTTTACTTAGTCTAAACTGGACACCCAGTGCCTTCTCTACCTCTGTGATTTAGGATGTTAATATCTCACTCTCTCTCTTGAGTTATGATTTGGTTGGGTATTAATTCCTAGATTGACAGTTCTATTTAAACAACATTGTAATTAAGTGTCTCATCTGCTTATTGATGGAGATATGGCTCATGAAATGTACACCAGGCTAAAGAGTATTCCATTGTAGTCAGCTTTCTCTTGCCTGAGAAAATCTTTCGGTTTTTATGTTGAATTTTTATGCTCTACTTTTTTATTAATATATGCTTGAGAGTAATGGTAAGGTTATCATTCTTCTGGATACAATTTAATGTAATTTCAATATAACTCCCCTTTATAAAATCTGTTAATTCTTGTTCATTAACTTCTTAAATACTGTACCTGTGTTTATTATTTGTAACAAAATACTGGGTTTTATATTAATGTCTGTCCTTGATACTGCAACAAAAATGCCTGAAAAGAAACAACTTAATAGGTACAGATAAAGTTAAAGTGTGAAAGTATTTTAGTTAAGAATATTAAGGCTAAAGTGTGAAAACATTTGGAGTGTTAAAGAACGGGTTTAATATTGCTAAAGTGCGGTTAAATATGTAGTTTAAAATTACATTTTAGGTATGTGGAAAGTTAGTAATAAGAGTCAAAGAATATTTAGGAAGCTTAAAATATTGACTGTCAAAATATAGTTAAAGTGTTTGTTACTATATATTATATGTAAATGTAAGAGTGTGATACAATATTGTTAAGATGTAGAAATAATATATATGGTCAAAAGTTAAAATACATTTTAACTGTTATTTTGAAAAAAAGAAACAACTTAAGGGAGAAAGCATTCAGAATACAAAGTCTTTAGGAAGAGAGCAACAAGTCAAGCAGGAAGATATGAAAAAAATATGTATAAATTGGCAAGGGAAGAGTGTGAGTGAATATAAGGGTATGAATGAGGCAGATTGGAAACAAGATATAGTTGTAAAAAGAAATATCACCATTCAAGATAAGCCTGATGTTCTTCTCTAGGAAAACAGGGTAACTTATAAGAGAGAGAAAGATCCCACCATTGAAGGCTCCATGTTCTAGAAATACAGCTTCATTGTGTCCTAAACTGAAAAAGCTTCTAAGGACATTTCCTCTTTCTTGAAAAGCAACTGCCCAGAAAGCTCTTTCCTCGGGATCATCCTGGAAGACAGGCAGAGCCTGATGTCACTTTGATCAAGAGGGCCAGGCTATAGAATGGGCTATGTTCATAACCCCCTAACCTATGGACAGTGGGTGGGGACAGAGAGGAGGGAAACGGGGACACATTCACAAGATTTGCTTAGACAATGTATAAACTAATTCATAATGAAGATATTAAAAAAAGAGATCGGGAGAACAATAGCCGACATGTGACATGAGAGACAGAAGGAGACAGGAGACAAAGGACACAGGAGTGTCCAGGGGGTGAGATGACCACACATACAGGTGACAGAAGAGTGGAAGGACATAGGAGTGTGCAGGAGAATAAGAGAAGAGAGACAAGGAGGATTGAGAAAAACAAAATGAGTGAAAATGTTATCTAGCAAGTATTGCATTTTATAGCAATTAAGAATAAAGATTTGAACAGGTTGTTTAAGAATACACACAAGGACAAAAAAGGGGAAAAAAAACGGTTTACACCTGCAATCCTCCCATTCCTTCTGAAGAACTAGGATCCTGTGTCCAGGGCCAACTTGTGCCATATAATATGATCCTGTCTCAAAAAGCCAAACAAACACCACAAATTAACTAAAATCCAACTCAAATAAAGGGCACACATCGTAATCCAGAGGAAGGCAAGAAAAAATATAACTAGAGAAAAACAGTAAAGCAAAGAAAGTAAACATTTTAGTATTAACATCTCAATGATTGCATTAAGTAAAGTAGTTAAATATTTTAATAAATACCTTAAAACATTTATAAATAACACATTGTTTGAGTGAAATCTTAGAAATTCTACCAGAGTCGTTCTATAATAAATTCTTTCATGAGCTTGATATAGATAAGAGAAATTTTTAAAGGTTAGAAAATATGTCAAGTAAATATTAATCAAGGTAATTAGTGGCTATGGTAGCACCAGATGAATTATAGTTCAGAGCAAAAAATCATGTTGAGAGAGAGAACATTATGAAATGATGAAAAGGTCAAACCATCAAGAAGACATAGCGATTCTAAATGAGTATGAATTCAACAGCAGACTTACAGAGCATGTGTAGCAAGCCAATAGATCGAAGAGAGAAAGTTCACAAATCTATAACTAAAATTAAAAATGTGCACTCACATCCAGCAAGTTTTTAGAATTACTGGACATTCTGCCATTGAGCATATAGAAAAACTCAACAGCACTGTCAGTCAACCAGCATATATAGAAAAGTTCACCCCAAAGCAGCAGAGTAAATGTTCAGCTTAAGTGCCCATAAAATACATGCCAAGAATGACTATATCCAGGGACATGAACAAACCCCCAGAAATGTAAACGAATCTAAAATCATTCAACAATTTTTTCAGACCCAAATAGAACCAATGTGGTATCATTACTAGATACACATCAGAAATAGTCAAACACTAGAAAATACTAGACTACAACCTAAGACAGAGGTCAAAGAGAAAGTCAAAAAGAATTAAATTGATAAGTAAATAATTAATAATAAAAATATTAATAGTGATAAATTGACCTGATATAAAAATATATGTTTTTCCATTTTTTCATGCAATATACATATATATATATAATGTCTTATAAATATTCCACATTAAATATATATATATATATATATATATATATATATGAAAGGTTAAGGAGATATGTAGTGCTGAAGTAAAACAATACAGTGCTTAATAGAAATACTATGAAAAGGAATGAGTAATTCTCTATAAGCTTTCATTTGAAGAACCTAAAGTAGGATTAAAGTAAGCATAAAAGAAACAAACCAACACAAAAGGACGAGAAGAATAAAATCAATACAATTTAAACTGGCGAAAAAATGGGACAGCTCATTTAAACATATTGCTGTTTCTTTGAGAGATCAGTAAGGTTGACAAACTTTCAGAAGCATAGGTATAAGAAAAACAGGCACAATTTGCCAAACTCAGCAATACAAGTCACATGAATACAGAGTTTGCTAGCATCCAACGTCTAAAAATCACTACCTAAACTTCCAACCATGAGCTAGACAACTCAGGTTATATGGCCTCTGTTTGAATGATGTGACCATCATTATTCTTCTAGTGGAAGGTTATCTTACTGAAACTAAATCTGTTTAGAAATTAAGTTCATAATTTAAAGACTGTGAAAGAGACATTCAGGTCAGGTGGCTAAACTGAAAGCTTCTGCCAAGTGATTTTTGACAGATTGACATCCATTGGCCACAATATACTCCAAATCATGAGAAAATAGAACATATCTCTATTTCATGAAATTAAATGTGTTAAATACCAAAACTAGACAAAATATGATAATAGGAAATTCCATATCTTTTGCCTTTGGAATGCAGGTCAAAAGTACATAGATAAAATTAAGTATAAACAGTATATACAGAGACTAATTCCAGGCATGCAAGTAAGTCAGTTTCTTATTGAAAAGCAGTCTTTGTAGTCCACCATACTAATATGGCAAGAAACACTAATTATTCCACAAGATCCTATTAATGGAAGGTAGTCAGCAGGCATTCTTGGTAAATATTTCCAGCCAATAAAAATATAAGGAAACTTCCTCAGCTTAATTAAGGACATTCTCAAAAGTCTACAGGTCACATTAGATTTTATGTTTTTCTACTATGATTGAGAAAATAGTAAGCATATTTCCTTTCAATATTTTTATTCAGAATGATGGAGACTGACTCTGGCTGCAGATGTAAGTTAGGAGGAGGAAATGAGGCCTGAAGATGAGACAGGAAAGAATTAAAATTTGTTTCTATTTGTGAAAATCATTTTCTTGATAGAAGATGCCAAAGTGTCCACATAAATGTACTTCTAGAACTCACCATGAGTTCATCAAGTTTGTAAGATACAAGGTATGGATTTCTGTAAAGTAATAATGTGTACATTCATATTGAAATGATTTGATGTGAATGTATTTGTAGCTGGTCCAAAAATATTTTTTATCTGAGAGCTAAAGAAGAACAA
Source organism: Zapus hudsonius (assembly GCA_004024765.1). Lineage (NCBI taxonomy): Eukaryota > Metazoa > Chordata > Mammalia > Rodentia > Dipodidae > Zapus > Zapus hudsonius. Next base: position 12,514 of record PVHP010002369.1, read on the forward strand.
TTACATAGTAAAATCCCAAATTCAGCATATAAATTAAAAGGAATCTGGGCAAATTCTTCTATTACATATTATTACGATTTTATAACTTTAGTCACAATATCATAATTAAAATATTTTCTCAGAAATGGACTATTAATGCCATTCTATTTTAAAATGACACCTTGGATTGTGTGCCAATAGAGGGTTAGGTAACATATGATAAAATCTTGAAAGCTTTGATAAAGAATAAAATATAGTTGGGTTCAAGGCATGAGAATGGCCAAGAGAACAAGAAGAAAACTCTGGAATACTGAACTTGAAGTTCTAACATGTGCATTTCAAGTGACTTTTTCATTTGTGCATTGGACAGATTTTGGGTTGGGAAAGAGGCTGCAATTTAGCCTTCCTTGGAAAGAAACTTGTTTCTGCAGAAGAGAGAACCACACAGCACCGACAGTATTAGGGTCTTAGAAAAGTAAACTCAGGACCAGTTTTTCACTCAAAATTCCTGAGTTTGGAATCTACCTTGGGCAAATGGTCTGAGCAGCTACAGTGAAGACATCTGAAATACACATTCATCTAGGTATGATAAGGAGAAAACATACCTGTGATTACAGCTCTCAGCAGCAAGAACAACAGTGGTCTCAATAGGTTCTTCATTGAAACATACAGGGTAGACCCTTTATACAGAGATGGAGCCCCGGTAGGCTGAAATTTCCCAAACTTTCGCTCAGCCTTGGATTGGGTCAATTATATGGTAGTTTTTCACATTTACACAAAACAACATACTCCAATGGGACAAAAAATGGGATAAAAATTTATCCAATGAGATAAATTAGACTAATCACTCAGACCTTAGAAACTGGTAGACTAAAATATCTGAATAGCACTTGCAGTGATTTAGTGGAAAATGCACAACATTTCTTAACTAATTTCACTACACAAAAAACTCAAGTTTCCACTTTGGAATTAAAACACAGTAACATGGTAACAAAAATGAAGTTTGTGACTCATGCACTAGATGTTCTTAAGCATGTGTAGAGTGAATGATAATTAAAAAAACGATGGGGATGAAATATGAAAATGAACTCTTGGAAGGAACCAATGATACAGGCAATACTTTAGAAGAAAAAAATATTGTTGGTTTTTCATGATAGGTTCTTGCTGTATGTAATCCAGGCTGACCTGGAATTCACTATGTAGTCTCAGGGTGGCCTTGAACTCATGGCAATCCTCCTACCCCTGCCTCCCAAGTGCTGGGGTTAAGAGCATACACCATTTTAAAGCATTTTAAAGGGACCCAAGTCAACATCTGACCGATTACTCTTGTGTAACTTCTTTGCTTCCTATAGTTCTGTGATTAATAGTTTTGGCAATCTAATGAACTCATACCCATTGCTTTGGGAATTGGCTTGATTAGAAGATTTAATTGCCTCACACTGCTATTTTGTTTCTTGATCATTTCAACAGGTATAACACATTCCACAAATAAAGAAAAAGACTTTAATAAATACAAATAGAGAAAATGGTTGAACAATGATCAGAGGAGAAGACTAAATAGGTTCACAGCAAAAGTACTTATAAATGGTATGGACTGATATTGAAAATCGTGTTGCACCAGTTCCAAGACAATAAATTCTATAGCTAGAATTCAGAGAGACAGAAATCCATTTATACTTGGTGATGGATTTCCTGGGGTTTTGAATTTGGGAAACAAGATTACCTGGGGAAAAAAATCACGCTACTTTTTGGAGTACTGGTTTTTTTTAACATACCATTTGAAAGAAATTTAAAAAATAAACTTTTGTGAAGAAGGTCCCATGTATTAAGAAGGGATTTTTGAGCAAAAATAGTCATTTGGTAAAATAGTTACCCAAAATACATCCCGGGCTTTCTCTACTCCTTGGACTCTCACATCTGTGCATCAAAAGTCATGTACAGTTAGTTGGGCTCAATGGCCCACAACTTTAATCCCAGCAATGAGGATGCAGAGGTAGGAGGATTTCCATGAGTTCAAGGCCAACATGAATAGTGAATTCCAGGTCAGCTTATGTTAGACCGAGACCCTAACTTGAAAATTCAAAAAAAAAGTCATGTACAAATGTCCATATAAAAACATTATAAATTAGTTCAAGAATGAAAACACCTGGAAATTAGAGACCCACCACACATACCATAATTTCATGCATAGAATATTTGAGAGCAGGCAAATCTCAAGTATATGTAATATTTATATTCTGAAATGCATGTTTAGCACAGGGTCCACGAGGTCTGATTGTATGTTTTTCTACTCTTGATGTGGGGACTCATCAAATTCTTGGATATGCAGTTTCATGTTTTATAAAACTATCTACCTATCTAGCTATTTAAATAAAAACAAATTTTAGGCTGCAAATGAGTCTCGGTGGGTAGTGTCTGCTTAACATACACAAATACACAAGCCCTGGGTTCAACCCTTAGCAGGGAATAAAGCAGGTATAGTGGTTTTGTAATCCCTGCACCTAGGATGTGGAGACCAAGGATGCTAACGTCAAGGTCATCCATAGGCCATAGTTAAGTAGTGAGTTGAATGCCAGCCTGGGCTACATGACACCTTGTCAAGAAATGAAGGAAGGAAGGAAGGAAAGAAGAAAGGAAGAAAGACAGGAAGGAAGGAAGGAAGGTAGAGAAAAAGGAAAATATAAAGAAAGTGTGCTTCCAATGTAATCCCTACTATGTTTTATCTTAAGTGGGAGAGGTAAAACGACTATGAAATCCTTATATACTGTTCTGCACATTATAAGAGACCAATAGGATGTAATATAAACTTTTATTTCTTAAATGATTTAAATTGATACTCTATTCATAAAATAAACTCTGTTCATAAAATAAAACATAAAACTCAATGTTTCATTGATTCATTTCATAAACCATTACAGTGCCCAGATAAAAAGTGACTACCATATTTAGAGACATTTTACTAATCACGTATTTAGCTGGAACACACCTCAATGGATATTATTAGTTTTAAGGTTGAATATATTTTCTCGAATGGGAAAATTTTCTTGTCTAAGGCTTAATATTCAGCATTCTTCAATACATGTACTATTAAATAATAATTGCCCTCCTGTATTTAAGAGTACAGTACTGGTTAACAGTGTTAAAGGTGAAAACTGATAGGGTTCAAACCTCATCTCTCTCATGTACCCACTTTAGGTCCATGTCAGAATGGCATTACTCAAAGTGGGGTTATGCCCCCAGGTGAGCTGTTTGTCAGTTAGGCCCATTAGGCCCCAAATAAGGCTTGCCAAAACACTCCATCAGAAGGCAAGACCCGTTAAAGACGCCACAGGCTGACTTTGTGTCTCATCAAGAGATCATGCTGGAGCTGCGATGGGAGCCAGCTTCCTGTTGGCTGGCTCTCATCATGGTGCAAGTTTCTCGGAGGGATAATGGTGAACAACAGTATGAATAAGAATGGTATTTTCAAACTACACAATCAACCATCTAGACAAGGTGTACACAGCTGTGCAATGTTGGCACAGATTATGCAGGTAATCGACTGCTCTCCACTTGTCCAATCCCACTCACAGGGATCCACTCAGTGGGAGGGAATTCTTACCTGGTTCAGAGAACCAAGTCAGAAACCTAATGGCTTGGAAGGTCATAGGCCCTAAAGGTAAACATATACTGTCCTTTGGCTAAAAAGGAGAAGATGTGCCCATCAAAAAGTCTTCTAAATGTCTCTGTGTATCCCCTTTGACGTATGCTGCTGTCCCTTTGGTTATAGCTTCTGTTTTTTTTTACAGATCATACTGAATACCAGGAAGACCCCAAGAGCCATCAGAAAAAAAAAAAAACAGGAAAGTCAGCTTCCTAGCACGAGATGAGCCGTATTTATACACATGCCAGGGCCCAGGAAACATTACAGAGGAAATGGAGAATTCAATATGTGTGCTGCTCTCATAGCTAGCCTGAGAATCTCCTCTAGGGAAAGAGAAATAGATGCTGAAGAGACTCAAATCACATTAAATCATAAAAACAGTCTGCTGAGATCTCAACAAGAAAGGAGATTTATAACATACCTCCTAGGGTCATAGAATATTGTAGAAGTGGGGGTAGAAAGATTGTAAAAGCCATACAGTGGGAAGGCTTATCTCGAGGCATTGTCTCCCCATAGAGACTGACTGGTACATTCATGACTCCACCATCAATACAGGTGGCAAGAGGTGGGGGAGAGAGAAAGTAAGAGTGGACGCAGATGGGAATGTGAACCATATGCAATATGTTAATATATACATAAGATTTAAAGGTACCATTATTACAGTGATAGAAAAAGGACTGAAACCAACCAAACAAAAAAAAGAATGGTTCTAGTTTTCATCTTAGAGTTCAAGTTTAAAGATTTCATTTTCACGCAGAGAGCTTTGACAGGCACTTGGTGAATGTTAAGAGATTGTTGCTGCTTACAGTTAACACTAACAATTCACAAAGCAGCGATCTTTAATGGCTTACATATAAGAAGTAACATGTGTTACTGTTTCAGTTCTGAAACTTCCAGACATAGATTTTTTTCTTTTTTCTTTTTTTTTTTTTGCCTTTAGAAGCTGTGGATGTATTTTCTGCAAGACCAAGAAGTTGTTTTTTGCTTCGTTCTTCAACCAGAAGGTGCTCACAGATGCCTCATTAGTGGTGTGCATCGTGAAGGACATACTTGGGGAGAGTTCTGTGAAAACACCACGTCCTTCCTGGCAGTACAAACTTGGAGATTTAGTCACCTTCTGGACAAATAGAATTTATTGTTTCCTTCCTCATCTAAAAGATCATTTAATTTGATTTTTTAAAGGTGGATACTCTGACTATCTGTTTCACCCAAATAGAAACTCTGTCTTTTATTAACGTATAGATGGGGTAGTAGTTACTGAATATTGTAGGAGATATTTTTCTATAATATTTGTATTTCCCGATATTTCATTTCATAATAGCATGGATGCAAAGGAACATTTTTCAGTTAAATATTTATTCAGGAGGTAATGCATTGAAGATAGTTTCTCCTACATTCTGAAAGTATAAGTTTTCTGATAGTACTAATGACCCATAAAATCTCAGAATATATGTGAGCTAATTATGCATGTGAGCTAAAATAAGTATCAAGTGAATAAACTAATATTTCAAGAAAAACAGACAATGAACCTAGTTGAAATTTACGAAGCTGATACTGAGTCCCAGAAATGTTTTAGAGGGTGAGATGTAAAGAAGAGGCATCTGAAATCAGAATACTTTAAGCAAAGAAATGCATTTAGCACACACCATGCATAGCTGAGAAAAAAATGAAATTGTTGGGCTGAACTAAATCTATTGATAAAAATAAAGTGAAAACAGGTCAAAACCAAATTAGGAAGAGCCAAAGACATCAAACGACAGGTCTGGAAATTTATTCTATAGACAATGTAAAGCAGTGGGGCTTGGAGGAGGTTATGGGGGTAAAAACATTGGGCTGCCATTGGTTATTTTGGGATTATAAAATGGTGTGAAATGTCCAATCCTAATCAAATAAAACATGGTTCTATTTACATTGTACAAGTGCCAATTCAAGCATTCAACTTTGAAATATATATTTGATACAATGAAAATATGTATCCAGTTGATTCCAATAATACCAGATTGCTGTTCTTAACTATCTATTAAATTTCCTAAAGTAAACTACATATACCGATTGAGATAATTAGCTAATGAGACTGTTCTCAGCTTTTGGGAACTCAGGGGTCAAGGCTATTCTCTACAATCCAGTTCCTTAGCTCAAGCTAGAGGCAGCTTTAGTATTGACCAAGACCTTGAGTTGCAATGACACAGAATCAGGACAAGACCAGCATGTCATGAGAGGAATGTCCCCAGATTATCTCAGCCAGAGGAAATGTTCACATCATCATCAGTGGAAGCTGATTCAGAGAGATTGAAGGAAAAAAGCAAAAAGCTGGAGATAAGCAACTTTACCTTTTTCCAAGAAAGAATTCCTGTCACTGGGACCTAAGATCGATTGTCAGACTTAACCATCTAGAAGTCTCCTTAAAGGAAGGATCTGTTAAGGATGGTGAAGGTCTGCCCTTTGGGGCATCACTCCTGAAATCTTTCTGCTCCATCTTTCACATGTCTCTTTAACCAATTTTCGGGAAGCTGGGGTATGTTTTTCTTCTCCTGAGGGAAGATATTTCCAGTATTAAAAAGGTCATACCCCCGCCTTCCATGGGCTGTTTTGCAAAGTTTGTACATGTGATTCTTTTTTATTTTCAGAATTGACTACAAATTACTAAGAATGAAGGAAGCATAATCAAGAAGGTAAATGTGAGATTATCCTCAGTAGTAAAATTGCCTCGGGTTTGAATCCTCAATGTGTAACTTTGTCACTCAATGTGTAACTTTGAAGAAAATTAATTAGCCACTCGAAGTCTGTTTCCTCATCTGTGAAATGTGACCATTTCGTAAAAACCCTCCAGGGTTCTCTTGTCAGCTTCATAGTCAGTGGCTGTTTTCACTGAAGAATTTCAGATATCTGTGTGGCGATGGTTCCATTTCTATTCCCTGAAAGAATCCAGGACATAATGCCTGAAAAACAAAAATCCCATAATTGTTATGAATGTCTACTATTATTTTGTTATTATTATACACGAAGAATAACAATAATAGCTTCAAGGGGCTGGAGAGATTGCTCAGTAGTTAAGTCACTTGCCTGCAAATCCTTAGGACCAAGGTTCAATTCTCCAGTACCCACATAAAGCCAGATGCACAATATGGTACATGCATGTGGAGTTCATTTCCAGTGGCTAGAAGCTCTGGAGAGCATCCATTGTCTTTCTGTCTGTTGTATGTCTCTCTGCTGGCAAATAAATCAATAAATATTTTGTAAAAATAATGTTAGCAGCAAAACACCTGATTTTAATAAATATGAGTAGAATGTTACTACAAGCTTTTTACTAGTAAGCATAATGCTAGCAGTTTCTTTAAGATAAATATGAACTGTGGTTGTTAGAAACCAAATTAGCCCATACCGTTTCTCTTATCTCTGGGGAATGTGAGCTGATAATTTAAGATTTAGGATTCTGTTTACTGTCCAAAGCCAGAATCTTTCTTTATTTTACCAAGATATGTTTTCATCAGTAATGACTGATAGCATTTTATTAAATCCCATTTATGAATCAAAATAGAGGGTTTAAACCTCTCTTAAAATTCTGTCATTGGGGACTGGAGAGATGGCTCAGCAGTTAAAGGTGTTTGCTTGCAAAGCCTTTTGGCTGATTCTATTCCCCAGTGCCCACATAAAGCCAGATGCACAGTGCTCCTGGCGTGTGGAGTTGTTTTCACCAGCAGGAGGCGATGCTCTTCTCTCTCTCTCTCTCTCTCTCTCTCTCTCTCTCTCTCTCTCTCTCTCTCTCTCTCTCTCTCTCTCTTCCCTAGCAAATAAATATTAGATAAAGTATTAAAATTGAATCTTTGAAAAGTTCTGTCATCATTATATTTCTGAAATAAACTATTTAAAACTAGGCTATCTTCTTAAATTAATTTTATGTGTAAGCATGTATATACATTGGTATGTATGTATGTTCAATGGCATGCATGTGGAGGTCAGATGACAACCTCAAGATACTGGTCCTCTCCTTGCACCTTGTTTTGATAGAGTCTCGTGTTGTTTACCACCTAGAGAGAGCCTTGGGATTCTCCTGAGCCCAACTCCCATAGCTTCAGACATGTTTGGATGACAGACCTGTGCCCCACTTTGTATCTGGGTTTACAAGTGCTGATAATCTGAAATCCAGCCAGTAGGTTTACAGAATTAGCACCATTAACCACTGAACTATCTCCCCAGGCTCTATAATCAAAATCACTTTGAAAGTATTTGTAATGTTGTCAGCTTAGGGGTTTTTGTGTCAAAAATTGTTGGTTTCTGTCTCACTGGCTTATCCTGTGTTGATTGAATGCTGTGGCTGTGGGTCCCTTGTTCACAGTAACAACACACTTGGGCCAGGAGAACAGGGCTGAATACTAGGCTATCCATGGTCCCCTACCACAAGGACTGATCCAGACGACCCATGGAGGAGGATATACAGCTGACTGGGGATGGGGGGGGGCAATGAGGAATTGGGGATAACAACTCATTGTTGGCTCACTGAATAATGTAACTCACTATGGACAATAAAAGAATTTAAAAAAAGAAAGTAGTTGTAATGAATGTAGAGTTCCATTTCACTTGATTACATAACAATTAGTGGCTTCATATTTATTTTAAAGTAGTTTTGAAAACATTTTGGTGTATGCTTTTAATCTTTGCACTTAGGAGGCAGAGGTAGGAGGATCTCCGTGAGTTCAAGGCCAGCCTTAGACTACATAGTGAATTCCAGGTCAGTCTGCACTAAAGCAAGACACTACCTTGAAAACCAAGAAACAAAGTGAAACAAAAACCTCGGGTCATAGGGTCCGAGGCCCCAATGTTGGGGGAAACGTCAAGGCACAGGTCTGCAACCTGGCCTCACTTAGGGTCAAGGGGTTAATGGGCAGAGCCATGGTGTGCAGGCTTGTCTGGAGCAAAGCAGCAGCCTTGCTTTCCTGGGGACAGTGGCAGGGTCATGAGGCACATGGGCCAGTGCGATGCCAAGCACAGCTCCCTCACCTGGCTTTGCCTAAGGTCCCGGTCAACCTACAAGGAAGTGACAAGACAAACAGGAGGCCAATCACCACAGTAAGTCTGATAACCCATGAAAGGTCAATGGAGACAGACACCAACAATACCCAACACAACCCAGGGCAAGGATCCAGAGATACTTAAGATCTCAACAATAAATCAGAATTAAAACTCACCCAGGATGACTCAGGGAACTGTGCAGAAGAGGGGGCAGATAGATTATAAGAGTCATGGTGGGGGAGAATACCCAGAGACATTGACCCCCTCACCAAGAATACACAAGGGGGAAGGAAAAAAAAAAGAAGAAAGAAAAACCGGCTACCTCTGGTGCAGTTGATAACCCCCTAACCTATGGAAAGATCTAGTATGTGCACCAAGGAAATACCCCAGTGGGTAGGAGACAGAGAGGAGGGAAGCAGGGACACATTCACAAGATTTGCTCATGCAATGTATATACTTACTCATAATAAGGTACAAAAATGCAATTATGCTGACAATTTATGAAGATAGGCATTTCTATGATCAAAAATAATTTATTAAATATTATTGTATTACCTGTTCCTTACAGGATGAAACATACTTCTCTGCAGAATTAAATTTTCTTCAATATTTCATTGTCTTCATTGTGCTATGTGTGGGGTGGGTTTTATTTGTTCTGAAATTATTGTTTGACTTGTACTTTCTACTCTTTGTTTTATTATTGAATGTTTATAATGTTCAGTGGAAGCAATCTTACATCTTGAAGCAGTTATTAATAATATTCATATTATTATTCTTAATATTATTTTAAATTATGTGATTGAATAATATTATTTTATCTTGCAACCATAAGCAATGGCATACATATATGAGACATCTAAGTCTGTAATACATATATGAGATGGAGAATTTGGATATTAATGATTTATGGCCTAGTCTGTATGTGGTACTCCACTTTGATTGGGTATCTATGGCACTAAAGAACAAGCACTCTTCACATCGCAAATTGCTGATGGCATAGCAAATGAGCTAAAATTTTTTATTAGGTTGAAGAGATAGTTCCATGGGTAAAAGTATTTGCTATGCATGTGTGACAACTTTCACCCCTAAAACCCATGTAAAGCTAAACATATCTATCCCAGCACTCTTATGGTGAGTGGGAGGTGGAGAAAGGAAAATCCAGGAAGCTTGTGGGTGCCTTCTAACCTCCATCCATGAGACTACACACATGCATGCTCACACTCTCACACAAGAGAAAAACACAGAATATACATATATAGATGTATATATATGTATATACCATACACATATAAAGGTAAACAACTTTTATAAAGAATATTTTCTTTTCAAAATTTGCTCTGCTTCCTAACAATGCATAGTTTGCAGCACATTTTTAGCACAAAAACTAGAGTGAGATATTGAAGTTGACACATATCCATTGAAAAATTAGTGTGTATAAGAAAAATGATGCATAGATAAGGAAATAAAGAATTAAAGTAAGTACATTCTTTTATGATAAACCTGACACTTTAAAGCAATAGATACTACATAAAAATGACAATGCAAGGAAGAAATTGACATATTTTATGGAAGAGATTTTTGCAAGCATTAATTGGTCATTTTGAACAAAGTATTCAGGTAGAGATGGACCATAGACTAAATGACTGAAAAAATCCACACTACAGGAGCTGGAGAGATGGTTCAGCAGTTAAGGCATTTACCTGCAAAGCAGAAGGACCCGAGTTCAATTCCCCTGTACACCTGTAAACCAGATATACAAGGTGGTAAATGTACCTGGAGTTCGTTTGAAGTCACTGGAGGCACTGGAACACCCATTCTCTCTCTCTCTCTCTCTCTCTCTCTCTCTCTCTCTCTCTCTCTCTCTCTCTCTCTCTCTCTCTCCCTCTTTCTCTCACTTATTCTCTTTCAAATAAATAAATAAAATATCTTTGAAAAAAACATCCACACTAGAATGTTAGCCCCAAAAGTGAGATTTGGGGATGTAAGGGGGGAAAGAATGTGGGGAGAGAGGTTCAGGGTGAAGTTTATAGTGGTGCAAGAGAACTGTGACCTGAAGGATCTCAGGATGTTGACGAGAATGAGGCAAACTTTCTGTGCAATCAGAGATTCCCTCAATTAAGGATCATGAGGCTTAATTTGCAATTGGGGATGAATTATGATGGGACAGAGCTAGAACTATAAAGAATCTATTGTTATAGGATCTCAGACAAAACAACACAGAGCAGATTCTCTGCTTTACTGATTCAGAATGCAAACAAGTTCAGCAAGCCTAACCAGCTTAAGTGATTGATACAAAGTAATAATCAGTTCACTGAAGTGAGCATGTCCGGGGTAATGGCTTTCATTAGTAGTGGTTATAATTTTGGAACAAGGAGTATTACCACAACCAAAACAATTATAATAAAAAGAACAGTTGTCACAGACATTTCTTGACCTCTAGGCAAGATAAGATGGAAAAGTGTCTTTACTCTGAACTGTTAGAAAATTTTTTAAAAAGAAATTTTTGTATAAAATCAAATTATGGTCATATATAGTGAGAACAGAATATTTTGTTACAGAATGCCTCATGCATAGATGAAGATATGAGTGCATAAATGGGGTCCCATGTGTTCTCTCAGAAGTCCAGGAAGAGAACTTTCAGCCTGTACTGAGAGATGACCACCTTCAATGGGTGTGTAATTGGTTCTCATATATACAAGCTAATGGACTCTGCCAGAAGTATTATGAGACATTCGAGTCTGACACTCACTTTCCTTCTGCTTTGTGGCAAAAGAAATATCAATGGAAAACTGAACCAACTGTGAAGGAATTCTGATCCTACTTGAATTTCTGAGCACCCCAGAGAAACATTTTCTTCTAGACATAGTATTTTGTACATTAATATTTTTAAAAGTAGATCACTATGATAAATTTACATAAAAGTTCCCATACATTTTATAAGAGATTAAAAATTTAATAGGAAAAATCACTATATAATTACATCCAATCACTTGTTCGTATATGGACTTCCCTGTTTCCCAGAAAGGCTGGGAGAGGAGAAATTTCTTATTTTTTGCTTTTGTTCTATTCCCTGTTTTCATCCTATACTTAATAAAATCTCATGACTTTACATAAAATATTAATAATGCAAACAAAATTTAAACTTACCAATTATTGCTATTATAAATGAGATCATAGGAGAGTGACATAAATTCACATTCACATTTGTGTTTGCGATTATTCATATAATTCATACTGCAATAACATTTATCCCTTTATCTATTTAAATACTCTATTAAGATCCTAATTGGTGGTGAGTGACTATTAAAAAAAAAACTTTGTTCATGTAATTGAACTCCAATCACCTAATATTTGAATAAACATTAGGAATTAAGTTAGCAATATGTGATGTATTCATGTGA
>PVHP010002369.1:24646-90855 GCA_004024765.1 Zapus hudsonius
ATATATATATATATATATATATATATATATATATATATATATATATATATATATATATATATATATATATATATATATATATATATATATATATATATATATATATATGATTTGTCATTCTACTCTCAGAAGAGCTTAATATCATTGCTGAGCAGGACTCACGTTCAGCTGTCTACTTTGACTCATAGATCCTGGCCTCAGCTGAGCTGTGTTTCTCCTGGGTTTGCCTGGGTTCTCTGTATCCTGTGCACCTTGCTGAGATGTCCAAGGTCAAGGGGGGCAGGCATCTTCAGTCTTATTGCCACATGCACACACTCAGTGGTAGAGAAGTAGCCCCCCAGGGCACTTTGAGTCAAGTGAGGTGTCCATGAATCCTGAGTTCCAGCAACAAGGTACAGGTGGCTTCCTGCTCTCCCATCTCCGGATGGCTTCCCTGCCCACACACTCTTGCTTTGCCTTCTGTGTTTTGAAAGAGAAACTAAGGCAATGTCAAATAGAGACATTTTGAATGTCTAAAGCCCTTTGCACGATAAAATTTTTCAAAGAAAAGAAACTCTTGCTGCAGAAAAGGCTTGTTTGGTGAGGAGAGTGAGGCCACAGTCTTCCCAAGTCTGTGATGGATGGGAAGCTGCTGCTTGCTTGTGTGGACAGAGCAACAGGGGAAAGAAGAGATGGATACGCCAGGTGCAGACAAAGAGAAGAGAGCAGTCTTGTAGTCTCACACATTGTATGTAGCCCACGTTGCAAGGAAAACCCATACTCCTGAGTTCTTCATGAAGTTAGATTCTCTAACATTGCACTGTTCACTTGGGGCAGATGTAGGTGTCCAGCACTTTGATCTCACACCTTTGACTTCTGTATTTTGCTAATCCAAGTTAAGTCAATTTTTAAAGGAAAAGTATTTTCATGTTATTGAAAATGACGTGTACAAAAGGCAAGGTTATCAGACATACTCATTCTTTGTGAGAATGACCTCACCTGTATGTTCGTCTGTCACAGATGAGCTATGCATGCTTTTAAATAAATAAGTGTATTGCCATCAACTAACTCTCAAATATGGGGCTGAAAATACAGTTATTATTTTTTAGAAGAAACAAAAATGCTGATCATGGTGGTGTTCAGCCAAAATCTAGTCACTCAGAAGGCAGAGGCAGGTGAATTGAAATTTTGACGCTTGCCAAGGATACATAGCATGAACCAATCTCAAAAAAAATCTCACCCATGCTCAAAAAGAAAATGTGTTACATACTAATATTCATACTTTTACATTTTCTTCATTGTTTTTAATAAATGATGCATTCAAACTGTCATGGTTTGATCCAGGTGTCCCCCACAAACAAATGAATGTGATCTGATAGATCGATTCTCAGCTGATGGCAGTTTGGGTTTTACAACCTCGATGAAGCTGTGTTGTCGGGGGCGGGCTTATGGGGGTTATAAACCAGCTTCCCCTTGCCAGTATTTGGCACACCTTCCTGCCACTGTTTGCAGTGCTGTGGCAGAGGTGATGTCCAGCCCTCTGCTCATGCCATCGTTTTCCCTGCCAGGATAGAGTCTCCCCTTGAGTCCCTAAACCAAATAAACCCATTCCTCTACAAGCCGCTTTTGCTTGGGTTCTTTCTGCGCAGCAACTAGAAAGCTGACCACAACACAAACATTTGCTTTAAGAAGTGAAAATTTCATTAAATTAATAAATCCGAGAATAAAATGTTTTAAAAAAAGAGAGTGTCCTGCCAACGCATTGCAAGACTCTACATCCTGTAAAATCAACTCTCCCCGCATGCCTTTAATCCCAGCACTTGGGAGGCAGAGGTAGGAGGATCACGGTGAGTTCAAGGCCACCCTGAGACTACAGAGTGCATTCCAGGTTAGCTTGGACTAGAGTGAGACCCTACCTCGAAAACAACAACAACAACAAAAAAAAAACAAACAAACAAACAAAAAGAATGGGTTGCTGTATCTCTTCCAAAGAGAGAGACTAAAAGTGTGTAGAGGAGAAACCCCCAAAGAAAAGGAAATGCAGCGAATGCCAGCACATTTCATGAGGGAGGGTTGAGTCAATCCAGAGATGTTCCAGGGACAGAGGGGCCCAGGGCACCTATGTGTGCAACAGATGCGGAGAGCAAATGGAGATGGCCTGTTTGGTGGATTTTCTTCTAAGGGGAAAAAAGTCAGGACAATAGGGAGAAGAGAGAGGAATGGGACCTTTTTCATATGGCAGGTGCTAGAGGTTGTTTTATATACTGAGGGTAGAGTTCCTCAGGAAAGAAATTTTGCTAGAATGGAAAGCAAGATCCTGAGGCAGGGAGACTGGGACCTTATTTGTGTGTTTCCAGGTTCTTGACATCTTATTCCAAGAAATAGAGAAGTGCCAAGATAGAGCAAGACAGAAAGAAATTTTATTAAAGAGAGAGAAACAAATAGAAAAGGTATAGCAGAGATATTCTAAAGAGAGCAGTGGATGCCTGGAGTTAAACTGCGAGAAAGTTGTGGGTTGCTGTTTTTGGTTTCTTCTTATGGGGTCTAGGAAAAAGAGAAGCTGGTCATTCGGAAGTGTATTTTGACTGAGTCTCCAAGTAGATTGATATACTGTGAACTTTACTATGCATGTGCTTTCCCATGATGCATCTGATTTTGATCATGTGGGAATGATACAGTAATTGGGAGACTCTCCCTGAAAGTTCACTCAGAGTATGCCATTTTTTCTGTAAATACACTCAAACTAGTCCATGCCTTATCTCCTAATCTCAGATATATTCCAGTTCCTGTTTGAATAGACATGGGCATTACCCATGTTTCGTGAATGGGAGTTACTTATTCCATTCTTTGTAGTGGAATGTACTTGCAGCTTAATGCAAGGGGGAATCCCAGGTTGCTAGGTGCATGGTTAAAAAACTGTGTATTATCCAAACAAAGGGACATCCCAGGTTGCCAAGTTTGATTTATACTTGCCTGTGTCGAGATCAGATGAAATTCAAAGCCAACAGAAGTGGTATTAATAAGAAGAGAACAGTTATACTGTATCAGCAGAACAGAGGTAGAGTGCTGGGCTTGTACCTGAGAAGTATTCTGTTCGTCCATCACACAGATGACTCTCAAATCAATTTGCATTAAACTTTAACCTCTTATTTGTGGGGAAGGGTGATAAATACATGTGCATGCACACACAGGTACACAAATTGTTATTCATTACCATAAACTTTTTGATTGCTATCCTGCTTATTTAATAATTGTTTTGGCCAAAATTAATTGACTATTTTTATAAAAAATTTGTACTCCTCCTCCCAGGAAATAAATATTAGAAATCTATGAATATGCAATATATACTAGAATATATATAATATATTATATATATTGGAATATATATTAGAAAAATACATACATTAGATATTAGTTTATGTCATGCACATGAAAGATGATCAGAAAAAAAAGATATTTTTATGTTAAATATGTTTGAGTCTTTTACGTATCTATTTCAATTTCAGACTGATTGAAAAGATGACCTTGATTATTGTTGTTTGACATCGGGTGTGGGTAGATACCTCTGTCTTGCCTCAAAGACATAGCAGTCTACTTACTCCAATCATGTGCCGGAATTATAGACATGTGTCAGTACACACACCCAGTTTGAAATGATATTCTTTTTATTGAAAAAATTACTTTATGAACATATGGAATATTGGTCATATTCCTATTGGGTTATACTTCTATGTTCCTTCTTCCCCATCCCCATTCAACCCTTTTTAATGGCATTACTGGTATTTACTGTGGGGGTCATGAATGCACCAGTCAATCTTGGAGTGGGGAAAGGGGAGAGCAATTCCTCAGAGTACACCTTCCCACCCTATGACTCTAGAATTCTTTCTTCCCCCTCTTTCACAATGTTCCCTGAACCCTGGAGGGTGTGTTATGTCACCTTTAGTGTTGAGCTCTTAGCAGCTTCTGATTTTCTTCTCTGATGGGTTTTGAGTCTCTTAGGTGCCCACCACCATCACCCTGGAGAAAATGAACTTCTATTGAGTGCAGGTAGATGAGTATTTTCTTTTCTACTCAAGTATCACTGCATGTCGTCAGTAAGAGCATTGGAAGGATGGGGATTATATTATTTGGTGATTGATGTTTGTTGAATGCCTAATGCATATGATTTTACACGAAAGAAAGGAAAGGGAAGAGTATGCATTGTGTGTGACAGATTTGACTGCCCCATTTTCACATTCTGAAACACCCACAAGGAATACACATTGTATTTGCCTCTCCACTTTGGATTTGTGAGTCTTTCACCTTTTACAGCTGCTTCAATTTCTAGAAAGGCTCATTGGCAAAAGTGTACTCAGTCATTGAGTCCAACAATTTGGGCTTTTAAATAAAGGACTCTATGCTTTGTTTTAAAAACCAGTGTAAAACACCAGGAGTCCATTTCCTGGACACATAATAAAGAGGAAAATAACAGGCAAAACAATGGGGCTATTTTATTAAAAATATGTGTGTTTATTTGTTTATTTGAGAATGTTTGTGAGAAGAGAGAGAGAGAGAGAGAGAGAATGAAAGGGTATCCCAGGGCTTCCTGCCACTGCAAATGCAAACCAGATGCATATACCACCTTGTGCATCTGGCTTTACACGGGTACTGCGGATTCAAACTCAGGCCAGCAGGTTTTACAAATTAGTGCCTTTAACCACTGAGCAACATCTCCAGCTTGGGAATTTTAAAAAAATTAAAAATGGAGCAAAGGTTAGGATGGTCATGGAGATCATCCTCTAGTATCATCAATGTGCTTGCAAACTCTTTTTGCAGCAGCTGAAACTTTCAGAAGAAGTTATAAACTGCAGCAGGCATGAGGAGGAACTAATCCAAGACACGATATTATGAATTATGTAGGTGCATCTGGGGTGGCTCGCCCACCTGTCAGAAGTCCTTTCTGTACATCTATGTGTGCGTTTCTTTAACAATCTGCAGACAGAAACCACACATTTATAGCCGCATATGTTCTCATTAAGGAGGGATGCTTGAGGCAATACTTAGGCTAAATCACATTTTCATATTTGAATAATCAAAAAAATTGATGGCCCCGTGAAAAGCTACAAAATCGGGACAATTTTGGATTTAATAAATGACTAACTGGTTTGATCGCTCTATTCGTTATTCATGTAGAAATGATAGCTAGTGTAAATTGCCATCATAGTTAATTTCACTTGGTTATGTATGTTGAGATTTCCAGAGAGATTTAATGGAGGGAGGACGAGACAAACCTTGAATGTGGGAAGCACCATCACTAGGATCTGTTCCCAAACTGAGTAAATTGGGAAAGGAAAGCTCGCTGAGCACCAGCATTGCATACCCCCATCTACTTTCTGATAGGCTGATGTGAGGAAACAGCCTCCTGCCACCAGAAGGACTGTGTTCCTGTAACTATGAACCAATATAAATTTTACCTCCTCTAAATTGCTTCTTTTCAGGCATTTGGTCACACCAAGAGAAAAGTAACTCATTTGATTGCAAAACTGGTAGGGCATAGAAATGAAAACTAATTCAGCATCCTCTGAGAAGACTTATGAATTTAATGATAATGGCTCAGTCTCTTTGTTCTTTAGCTATATGAGTTATTAAGGCTGGTTTTCCATAATTAGGACTGAATAGATTTGTTTGTGGTGAGCAGGCTTTGATATTTTTGTGTATTCAAACATTTCAACAGAAAAAAAAAAACAAGAATGGAGGATGCCAATTGAAAGTTGTTGAAATCATAATAAAGATGTGAATGCCAATTTCTTTATCAGAGATTGATTGTATTTATCTTATTTTGGATAGTTAATTTCAATATGTATTGATTCTTATGCATTCATTTGATTCATGGCTATAAATCAATTGATATCACCTCATCACTTATGCTACATTTGCCCATTAGCTTCGCTATCAGCTTCTCTTTTTCATTGGTTTGCTGACTCATGTATCAGCTTAAATAACAGGGCTGATTCAGTTTACACTTGAAGTTTTTGTAAGGCTGCGCAATAATCTTCCAAATATTCCTGAATGGTAATCTATGGAACCAATGTCTATTTTTCTCTATAGTGCAAGAAAGACTTAACCTGTTTGATTAAATCAGAAACGTCAAAATGTGTTGGTCACACTGGATCTTTAATGCGAATCTAACATCATCATAATGGTTCTTGTACGAGGAAGGCAAAAGGGTTAGAGTCAGTAGGAAGAATGCCATGATATCATGCTTATTTTGAAAGTCATATAAGAGGCCAGGACCCAAAGAATGCTGGTAACCTCTGGAAGCCAACAAAGGAAGGGAATCATAAGAGACTGCAATGACAATGCTTGAAGAATTATTAGGAATGCTTACAACACTACAGTAGACAGGATCTTCCCACTACTCTACTTGCAATACAAAATAAACTTTCAGATCTTTTAATAAGATGGCTGTGGTGATTTGAGTGTATGGCCCCATAGACTCAGGTACTTTTGAATAGATTGAGCTTGTAATTTGAGATTCCAGCAGTCAGAGCCAGTTTTGAGCTCTGGCTAATCATGTTCGCTGGCTATTTGGTGATGTCTCTCTGTTTGGATCTGTGGAAGTGAGCCAGCTTCTTTCTCTGTTATGGTGCTTTCTCTGGATTCTATAAGCCTGAAATAAACTGTTTCCTCCCATAAGCTGTTTCTGATCAGGTGTGTGTCTAGCAACATGAAGGTAAGTGCAACAATGGCCATACTATCATAAAATTGATACAATTTTTGAAACTGATTTCTTTGACCAGAAAATGTCAACTTATACCTTAAGATGAAGAATGAACCAATAGCCCACTCTGGGTTTCTTAGGTATTGTCTGCATATCTGTATTCACTTTTGGATAGAGCCTTTAGAGACTCCCATTTTCTGTTGGATGTTGGAATGCAAACAAAGGTATATTTACATTCAGCCTTCCCACCCATACACTCTCACACTAAATTATCAAAGCCATACCTTCCTTCACGGTAAGGTTGTGTAGATAGGGGTAATGTTAACACTAAATTAAAGAGGTTGTAGTTAAGTAGAAATGAAAGAGGAAGTAATTATTTCCGCATATTTTAGATTCTGGGTCTAGGACAGAAGCAAGAAATGATTTACATAAAGTAGAACCCAATTAAGTATGATTTTAAGTTTATGATGAAAGTTTTAAAATTATGAAACACAATATAGCTAGTCTTGCAAGTTTTCTAAAAGGCATGTTTCAGAGTTTTAAACTTGCAAAATTCTATATGAATTCCAATGAGCACAAAATTGTGATGCGAAGAAAACCATTTGTTCAAGAGTTTTTCACATTCAGCAGATCTCAACTCTGGGATCACAAGCTTTGTAGACAAAGATGGAATGATGAAGTTAGATATGTGCTAAGGTTTCTCGTCTCAAAATTAAACTCTTAAAGGGAAATGAAAAAGAGAGATAGAGCTTTTCAACCCAGAAAAGTAGACATTTTAAAATTAATGAATACCATTTTATATTTATATTTACTGGATTAAAAATTATTTGAAAATTTAAACAAATAAGATTACTTACATTCAAAAGCTAAAGGCTTTGCATAAATAAAGGAACATTATCCATTTAAATATTTTCAAATGTTTATTGATCATCTCTAAAAACGATAAGTGTACTTCTAGTATAATATATCCGTAATGCATATGTTAATCACTACATGAAATCTATGTGCTAAAACAATATTCTGTAGTTGTTCTTGGACATTTAGAAATTCTGACTGCAAGAAATGAGCCAAAATAAGTTAAGTAAATTTAATCCATTTTAGTCAATGCAATCAGTTTATTTGATAAAGGTCTAATGCTCAATGAACACACTCATAAGGTCCAGTTCTATTATTCTCCCTCAAACATTAAAGACAAAAAATGTCAGATCCTGATACCTGCAGAAAATCAAAGTCAGTTTGCCTCTCATAAAAGTTGTGAAGGGGCTGGAGAGATGGCTCTGTGGCTGGAGAGATGGCTCAGCCATTAAGGCACTTGTCTCAAGTGCCCAAGGCCCTGGGTTCAATTCCCCAGTGCCTACATAGGCCAGACCCACAAGGTGGTGGCCCTGGTTCTCTCTCTCTCTCTCTCTCTCTCTCTCTCTCTCTCTCTCTCTCTCTCTCTCTCTCTCTCTCTCTCTCTCTTCTCTCTCCTTGAAAATTAATGAATAAAATATTTTTTAAAAAGTTGTGTCATCCACAGCCCAGCTCAGTTGAGTTGTTCCCAGGTTCCACATACTGAAAGAAATACCAGGAATAGCAAATTTGGTGTAAGGTTTATTTGAAACTTGCTGGCAGTGATAAACTTCCTTGGAGGAAAGTCCCAAGAGGGGCAAATAGGATTCAACAGCAGTACTTTAGTCTAGTGCAGGGCTTCTGAAACATTTTGATTTGGGACCCCTTTCACCTGAGAACTTATTACAATTCCTAGTAAATAAATACCTAAAATAGTACGAAAATCAAACATTTACTGATAACAAATCATAAAAAATATTTAATACCATTTTGATATACACATAATTTGCAACTTGTTAGAGATTAAATAGAATTTGCACATGAATGAGATCTAGGTGCATGTTTATTTTTATATTGAATTAAATCTTGGTTGAATGTTTGAAAATGCAGGACACAAGGCATCTTCAACAATTTTTAGAATTAATATTTTGATTTTAAATTCATCAATGCTAAGAATTCCTCTTGGAAAAAAATAATGTACATGAATAAAAAATATATGTGATACATGATGCTTTCTTTGATATTCTATTGTGAAATGATAAGTGCACAAATAAGTATATGAACTAAAAATACAACAAATATTTCAAGAAGGTGGAGGATGTGCTCTAATTCAAACTGAAAGGATCATGTTTCACTCCAAAATTTCTCAGTCATTGCTGCTAAATTGATGTAGATAGATCAAAGTGTATTTTGTGTTACATGAATAAAAGTCTTCAGTGTATGATTTGTATAAATTTGGATTGCATTTGTGTGTCATATCTTTTATTAGCTTTCTTTGTTCCTGGTTTAATAAGGACTTGTTAATTTTGAAGGAAGGAAAGGTCCCAGTCATCAGGCTGTTCACAAAATAACTCACAGTATCAACTTTAGGAAACAAATATTAAGACACTTACACTATTTTTCTAAAGAATGCCTTTGACATGCCAACTATCATCCACAAAAAATACATTGTTTTTGTGTTCAGCACCCCTGGAGTACTCCTGGGGGAGGAAAGCGACATACTCTAACTCAAAGATGCTCAGATGCTAAAAATTAATGAAATTGCCTTTGCAGTCAGAAAGGCAACTATCAAAATCATGCATGAATAGAAGAATTGTACTCCCTGCATAATAAAAAGAGATTATTTTCGAGACAGATGATTAAAAAAAACATACATTTTTTTGTTAAGTCGTAAAGAGGTATCAAAATTAAAAGCAAATTTTATAGGGTAAGACTTAACAAAGCTACTTAGGAGCATCAAAGGTAGTGATATATTACAAGACGCAGGACAGTAAGAATTAATGAACATGGGCAGGACAAGGAGAGGGAAAACAGTGAGAATATGCTGAAGATTCCAGAGGAGTGGATCTGGTATAATTTTGATCTTAGACAAATGCCTAGTTAAAGAAATAATGGGTAAGGTGTCTAAAGCCCGCTGAAGAGTCATCCTCGCTTTTGGCACTGTCTCTGTCATCTTCTCCTTCCTCGGCCTCTTTTCCATCATCTTTGATCAATTCCAGCTGGTCACCCATCTGATCTTTATTATCACTATCATCCAGAAGGTGTCCCTCTTTTTAAAAAATATATCTTTATAGTTTTTTGTTATAATTACTAGAGCTATTACAAATCATTAAGCTAAACCAATAATGATTTGAAATCACAAAATCCTCACTTGCATACTGTATCCTATTGATCAAGTATTGGGTATCATCTGACAAGAGGGGCCATGAATAGAAGGCGAGAGAGTCCAAGCCCTTGAAAAATTGATCAGTCTAGCAACTCCTGGCCCCAGTCACTGGCTCCTTCCCTCACTGAGCTGTTGACCAAAGTGACCCATGAGTTCCCAAAAACAGGACAGGATTCTGTCAAAGCTCTTGAATGCCCACCCCAGGCCTGAGATAGGATCCTGTCGCCGAAGAAAACAAAGAAAGCCATCTATCAGCACTGAGAGACCCTGCGAGGTCCAGAATGGTAACCAGCCCCCAGAAGGTAGTTAGTGCAGTGCTAGAAGGCACTGCATAAGCTGCCAGGGGAAACTGGTCAATGATAGTTGGACCAAACAGAGACCACTGACATGAAATGCAGTCTCCTGGGAGAGAAGAGCAAACTGGATAAATTGGAAGAACCATGGTGGAGGTGAATGTCCAGAGACATGGCCCCCCTTCAGTAACATCATACAAAGGGGGGTGGAACAGGGTTGACTCCTAGGCTATCCATAATCCCCTACTGCATGGACTGAGCCAGTTTGCCCACGGAGGAGGAGGAGGATACCCACCTGATTGGGAACAGGGAGGAGGGAATTTGGGGACGCCACATATTATTTGCTCATACAGTGAATGTAATTATAGATAATAATGATATAATTTTTAAATGCTCTATTCTCCATATTACCTTTAAAAATTTTAGGAAAGTGTAACACTGAATATGGGGAAAAATTGAACCCAGAGTAGTAGCAAGAGGGTGCCACTCAGTCTGACTCTGTGAAGAAAGGAAGCCTAAACATCCAGTGATAGACTATGAAGGCATAAACTGATAGATGAATTTATTCCCTTCTCCCATTTCTGTCCATGTCTGTCAGCTCCATTTCATGGGTCAACAAGACTGATATATTTGGAAACTGAATTACATTTCTGTTTCTTGAGTCTTGTCTACTTTCAGTTCTTTCTGTGGACATGGAGAATCCAGTCATGGTAGTGAGGATCTGACATTTTTCATCCATTATCCCATCCTCTATATCTGATTTTGCCCAGACACAACAGTGAATGTACAGTTTGCTGTTTACATCTCTGGACTCAAGATATATTGATATATGAAGCTTTTATCCCAACCTCACTTCTTTGAATATTTCTCTGAAATCTTTTTTGCCCCCTTAGGTAGGGTCTCATTTTAGCCCAGGTTGACCTGGAATTAACTATGTAGTCTCAGGCTACCCTCAAATTCAAGGCAATCTTCTTACCTCTGCCTTCTGAGTGATGGGATCATAGACATGTGCCACAATACCTGGCTGAAATCTTAAAGTGTAAAGAAAAACTGTGTCCTTAATCCGTTTTCTCTTAAGAAAAGATACAAGATGCAATTAATAGCTTTAAGTAGAGGTTAGTACTTCTCAGAAAATAACAGAAAATTTAGCAACAGAAGAAATGTTACCCAGAACATATAATTTCTTCCTTTAAAGTATTTGTAAATAGTGTGTTGAATTTTAAGTAGGCAGTTAGCAAAGAATGGAGATATTTTTAGTAGCTCAGGATTTTGGGGTTGATTTTTTTTTTGTGCTTGCCCTAGTATAGAAGCTACGTAGAAATAATTGTTAGTAATACCTTTTTCAAAATGATCATAATATATCCTCATAAACATTTATAATTGTATAAAGATTTTTTTCATTTGCTTACTGATAATACATCACTTCAAGTGATTGAGTCTCTGAAATCACTGTCAATTTTTTGACAAAATAAAGAGCCACTGTTATTTACAAGTAAGATATTACATTTTCCTTGAAATCTAATATTTTTTCTCATGTACAAGAAACTATAGTTCCTTGACTCTGGGAAATAAAATTGTGTAAAATACATTAAGTCTAGCTTCTCTGATTATGATTTAATTTTCCTTTCCTCAGCTTCTTTATCTATCTTTTTTTGGCTGATTACCAAATATTTAGTTTCAGAAGCCCACATTCAGTTACAAAAACATGAGATTAGAGAAAACTGTTTCTGTACACTATCAGTTACTTTCTTATTACTGGGACAAAATATCCAACCAAAAGCAATTTAGGGAAAGAAGGAGTTTATTTAGGATTACAGTTCCAGAGGGTGGAGTTCATCATGCCAAGAAAAGCAGGAGCAGGAAGCCAGTTTTACATTGTAACATCAGCTGGGAGGAAGCAGAGGAAAGAAAGAACAAGTACGACCTGGTATATATATAACCTTATGGCCTGTCTCCAGTGACAAACTTCCTTCAAAAAGTTATAAAACCTTTCTTAAGGTTCTATAACTAAACAAACCTGCTGGGGATACAGTATTGGAACACAAGAGTCTATGGGGGCAATTCACAGTCAAATCACCATAATTACCGTTTGTGTTTATGTCTATACCAAGAACAGGGTATCAACAATCTTAAACGTGGGCCTCAATGAATATTTTATAAATGTATGTGTGAGGGGACTCTAGGCTTCTTTTGATCTACACAATTCATTGTCCTGCAAATACTGCGATTCTCCCACCTCTGCCAAACACCTGAGTTGACTGACAGGATTAAATTTTAATGAAAGAAAAATTACACTGTCTCTTAGGATGGTTGACTCTATGTGCTTCATATCCATGTAAAGTTAGAATGTTCATATGATTTACAACCCTAAGGCACTATTGTATGTTTTTAAAAGGGAAAATTTGAACAAGATTTGACTTTCCAGAAACATTGTGTTCATTAAAATCTATTTCCAGGAAGAACACTAAAACAAGGAGATAGTTCTATAACTCTGGAGGTCAAGAAAACTTTTAGGGGCTGTGGAGATGGCTCAAGTGTTAAAGACACTTGCTTGTAAAGCCTGATGGCCTGGGATCGATTCCCTGATTCCCTAATACCCACCTAAGACCAGATGCACAAAGTGGTCCATGTGACTGGAGTTCATTTGTAGAAGCACTAGGCTCTGGTGTACCTATTCTCTCTCTCTCTCTTTCTCTGTCTCTCACACACAAGCTTTATTTTCCTCCTATAATTTCTGAAAATTCAATACACTACAAAAATTTTAATTTAAATTTTTTTACAAAAATAATTTTACAGACTCATGAAACATTATATCTCCCTTTTTTATGTTAAGGTTAAAATGACATATTGATGTCACATCTAAAATTAAATTACCAGCAATCATGCTTGAAATGACAGCTTTCATTTTAACAGAATGCTTTGTAAAGCTAATTTGAGACTATATTTCTGTCCTTATTTAAGCAACACGGGACATCAGAACTTCTGCCTTAAGCTTGGTGTGTGGTTTCAAGTAGGCCTGAGTTAGTTACAAGGGACTAAGGTCAGATAAAAGCTTGCAATCTAGTGTTCTACATGAATAGTTACAGATATCACATGGCATCCGCTCTGTTCTTAATGAATCATACCACATGGTGTTTGGATAGAACATAATAAATTATAGGGTATGGCTTCTGGCCAACCAAAAAAAAAAAAGCCTTTACTTATTTTAAGATCCCATCATTAGTAGATCCTTCTGGATGCTACTTACTCCCCACCCACTACTGAGTCCATAATCGCTGCATGTTTTCCTTCCCTGCTCTTGGAATGAGACAGAAAATAGTGACTCCGAGGTTTAAAAGAGTGTTCTGTCATGAGGCATTTAGCTCGTTCTTCCTTTTATGCACATTTTGTTATCTCTGAGCCACACAAACAAGTTGTTTTCATATCATTCTCAGTGATTATTTGTCTACTTGGCTGCTTACAACGAAAGAAAGTTAGCATTGCCTAAGAATTTAGAGTTCAAGTGTAAGAAAAGCATTTTTTACATTACTCCCCGATTTCAGGTAAGAAAAGATAAAAAATTACTCTGCACTTTTCTTCCTCTGACAGATGCCAAACCATTCCTTTACCCTTCCCCACCCCCCTCTTGACCGTCATACCTTGGCCAAGCCCCTTCTCCATGTGGAATATTTATTCATAATTGAGAGAGACAGAAAGAGAAAGGGGAGAGAGAGGATGATGGGAATGCAAAGACATCCTGCCACTGCAAATGAAATGGGGTTTGAATGCACTGCTTTATGCATCTGGCTTTATGTGGATACTGGGGAATCAAACCCAGGCCATCAGGCTTTGCAAGTAAGCTCCTTTAACCACTGAGCCATCACTCCAGCCCCCAAACCAGTGTGCATCTCTTACTTGGAATGTCAGTATCGGAGCACACAATGTCTACCTCTGAGTGTGACCTCCTATAACTTTTCTCCCCAGATTCTTTCTGAGCACTTTGCAGTATCATAAGAGCTAACTTGTAGGGAGAGCGCTTCCGGTTCAATTTTGGCTTGATTTCGCTGTGCTCTGCAATTAGAGGGCATGGATTCATAAGTAGTAGGGTCTTCCTTTTCAGTATTGTTGGACAAGCAAAGTTCTGGCATTAGTCTTTCTTGTTTGAGTGGTCTGAAGACCTTTCCTGAGAACTTATAAAGTGATATAGCACACATCTGGGGCTATTATTTTTGTTTACTAAATAATCTTTGGTTTCTGGAAACAGCATTAGTCATTGATACAGAATACTGCTATTCATTCTGTTATTTTTTATTAGATTATGAATTCATTAATAAGATTAAAGATTTTCTTATGAGCCGAAATGTTTAGCAAACATAGTTAGAAAATAAGTAACGAACTGAAGAAGATTCAAAATTTTAAAATATAATAAATTATTTTCTATAAGACCAAGGCACTTTTATGATCCTCAGAGGTAGGTCACTTAAAATCTCCTTACAAAGTGAACAATTACTCAAGGAATGCCATTCACCATTTTTCTTGGGATGTGGGTTTTCTCCTGGTAGACTGAAGATCATTACCACTCTCCATACCAAAATTGTTCTATAAGTCCTTGGTTCTGTCCTAATAGAGAAGTGTCAAATGCATTGACTTTTCCCTCAGAATGTCTGGGTGTGCAGAGGTTCAGAGGCCATTTCAGGTAAAATTGAACTTTTCATTTATGCTGCTTCTTGCTACCTGGTATGTGATCAGTCACATTTCGACACTGTAAAGTAGTTTTCAGAATTGCAATCTACTCTGTTCTTTACCTTCTCAAACAATGATATAAGCTGGAAGGTTAACAGAAACAGGTAAGGTTAATGTATGTTGTTAACCATTTGGCATCATGTTGTTATTATATGGAAAATGCTCATTGGCCGTTGACCGGGTGCCATGCATTCAACATATGAAAGGAACAGAATAAACACCAAATCCATCAAGTCTTTCAAATTAAGAAATAAATAGATACTAATCAAATACTTATTCCCAAAAAATGACCTCAAAATCACATGAGTATTAGGAAAACCATTTCAAGGTCCTGTGAGAACATGTAACTTGTCCACATGAAGGATACAGTGAGTACTGACAGCTTAAGCCAGTAGGGGCTGTAAGAGGGCAATATTTCTGGAGGCATAGATGACAGAAAATGGAGCCTTCTGTGGATGACTGGGCTCAGCGACTCCAGTAGATGAATTTTCATGTGGAAACACACAAACATGGAAAAGAACAGGTAGAGAAAACGAAAAAGAGAATAAAGAACAGGCATTCTATGCAGCATAAAGCCATAAAGCAGGCAGGGCATCCAGACCTGACAGGCCATGTAGGGCATCCTGGTCTGTTGTTCAATGACACTGGGATATTACTCACTGGAGAAGTCAGAGACATTTTAGCCAAAAAGTGTTACTAAAATGCTTCTGCTAGAGAATGGAAAGATAGCTCAGTTACTGTAATGCTTAACTTGTACTCATTAGGACCTGAGATCAATCCACAAAACCACATGTCACATAGTCAGCCACACACTGCTGGGATGAATCTCCAAACCAGGCACAGTTTATGGGAGGAAGGGATTTATTGAAGCTACAGATTCAAGGGAAGTTCCATAATGGTGAAAGAGGCTGGTCCCCTTTCACAAGTCCAAGAAGAAAGAGAAACCCATCACCAGCACCATACACACAGAACAGCAAATAGGCAGGGGCCAAAGAAAGAATTCCTTCCTCTTTATATAGCCTTAGGCTAGGGTCTTGCAACACTTTTCCTGACTTGTTTCCACCCCTAGTCCCTGGAATTTTCTTCCTCCACTGCCCACACAAGAAAGGATGTTAACTTCTACCTTCTTTGAGCTTCCTTACATCCTGCCCCCTACTGAGAGGCTGCCTTCCTGTGAATATCCTCAGAGACACACCCAGAATAATTAAAAAGATCAAGTTGACAACAAAACCTAACCAATCACAACACATAACAAAGCAGATTTGGGTGGCTGGAGAGATAGCTCAGTGGATAAGGGTGTTTGCTTGCAAAACCTGACAGCTTATATTTGATTCCCCAGTACTCACATAAAGCCAGATGCACAAAGTGGTACATGTGTCTGAAATTCATTTGCAATGGCAAGAGGCCTTGGTGTGCCAATTCTTTCTCTCTTGTCTCTCTCCTTGAAAATAAATAAATAAATAAATAAATAAATAAATAAATAAATAAATAAATAAATAAATAAATATTTCTAAAAAACAGCAGGTGTGGTGGCATACCAGCCTTAGGGAGGAAGAGGAAACCAGTCTGTCCTACTTGGTGAGTTCTCGACCAGTGACAGACATTGTCTTAGAAAAGTTGTACTTTGGTCTAGAGAGATGACTCAGCTCTTAAGAACACTTTCTGTGAAGCATGGGGGGTGTAGGGTACCTGAGAAGTCCTTTATGACCTCTCAAGTTTAGTACCCAAGACCCACATAAACAGCTTGGTGTGGTCACATAACCTCAGTCCCTTGGGAAGCAGAATCAAAGGGGCTCATGTAAGCTCTGGGATAGAGTAGACTCTAGCTCAAGTAAATATGTGCAGAGGAGTGATGGAGGAGAACACCCAATGTTCCCATCCTTACCAATGAAATCAAATACACCTTGCACCAGGTGAGCACACAGGGTGCTGCATGGACACATATATACACAAAAAGGTGTATTTTATTTAAGCAATGACACTCCAAACTGTTCTCTGTCCTCCACATGCACATATGTACTGGGATACACTTGCTCACACATGTACAAAATGCTTCTCTATTAAATTATATGAAACAGTATTTCAATAACCCTAAAATAAAAGCTTTTCTGAATTTTGACTTGCCATTTGTCCTTTCAGCTGAGTAGAATTCCATCATGTAAATATACCACAGTTTCGCTGTCCATTCCTCCATGGATGGGCATTTGGGTTGATTCCAATTCTTGGCTATTATGAATGAGCTGCTATAAATATAGTTGTACAAAAGTTTCTGCATCGAGATGTGACATCTTGCGAGTAGATGCCTAGTAGAGGGATAGCTGGGTCCAGACTGATCCAGTCGACCCACGGAGGAGGATATACAGCTGATTGGGGATGGGGGGGCATTGGGGAATTGGGGATAACAACTCATTGTTTGCTCACTAAATAATGTAACTCAGTATGGACAATAAATATATATTTAAAAAAAGGTTTTCTGATTTTCTAAGTGCATACATAGTTATGCTAACATAAGGTTTTGGGATACAAGTTAAAAAATACAGAGCACATCTCAAAGGCAGAATACATTTCTCTCAGCTATATAGTATTTTTGTCTCTTTAAGTAAATTTTGTTGTAAAGTCAACCATGTAACTGCCCAATTGAGTAGTGTTTAGCTTGGTTGTGCTTGCCTGCATAAAAATTATCTTTACAGTCTATGAATGGCTTTCTTTGTGGCCTGGCTATTAAATAATTGAGAACAATTGAATGAGTCAACAATACAGTTTTGTTTATATGGTTTTGCTTTAAAAGCAATTAACCATTCCAAACTTTCGCTGAAAGAAGAGATTTATTACACGTAACTGGTAAAATCAAGTTTATAAAGCTTCAGGGGAGATGAATTCATTTGCTGGAATTCCAGTTGGGAAGTGTGCTGGGTTGGTTCCCTGTACCCCCAAACATGCCCATCTGACATCTGGTGTGTAGCTCATCTTGGTGACATTAAAAGATGTTGGTTAGTCATTGGCTAACATATAATGATTGGTCTTAATAATTTCATCATTATCTTGTTTTGGTCAGGATTATGTATTATATCCAACTGTCAATATGATTGTTCTTGTTCCCGTTGTTCAGAACCTAAATGGGGTTCATCATCTTTCAATTTGCCATCATAGTCATAATATTTTCGTCTTGTTCTCAAGCATAGCTCTGTCTGCTCAACAGCTTGCGTTATTTATTTATTTATTTATTTATTTATTTATTTATTTATTTATTTATTTATTTATTACCACAGTGTGACCCTGAGTTACCAGGAAACCATAGGCCACTGAATGCACTCTGGATGCAAGAGTGATGGATATCCATCCATAAACAACAGAGCATCTATGAACAATGGAATACCAATCCACAAAGAATAGAATATCTCTCAAAGAACAAGTAACTTACATCCCATGAAGAATATAATATCATTTCTAAAGGATACAGAATATCAATCCATGAAAATGCTGTCTTAATTCAAACAATGTTATAAAATGAAGCCCTGTGTTATCTGGAATTGAGCATTGGAGAAAAATCTAGAAATATTCAAATCTTGTGGGCTTGGCAAATGTGATGGAGAAGCAAGTGGTTAGCATATCAAGCAAGACTTACTGAAAGCTACCAGTGAACATGGGTTTCTAGTTTTCTGATGCTTAGCTATTTCCTGGCTTTCCATTGAAAAAATAACCAGGGAAATTCCCTTGTATTCAATGTCTAGATGGCCTAATTAGAATGTATCAAATGCATATTAATTAATGCAGATTATCTCTTAGGAATTTGGATGACTAAGTTATATGTATATAAGTTAAAAGCTTCTAACTTAAGATTTCTTTAGTTATGCACATTAAATTAACGTTATATAATGGCATATTAACTTTGATACATAGCATATGTCCAGTCTTACACAAAGTAATTGTTCAATCTGTTCACATGTAACTATGGAAGCAGTGTCAGCAATCTGACACATTTTTTACAGAGTACATTTTCTTCCTTTCTGTCTGACTTACTTGGTTTATAACATTTGTTTCATTCGTGACTGATGTTGTCTCTGGGTTGTTTGACATTTAGATACAATAATCATTAAGAAACAACTCACAGTACAGCCACTTCCTCTTCTATTTTTAATAACCTGGAAATTTGTGAGATATATTATACCAGAAATAAAAAAAAATCAATCTACGTTGAGTTCTTTTCTTTTCTTTCCTTCTTCCAGAAATGCTCCACAAACATATAAAACCACCATTGATGTCATTTCAGGCTGCGTTTTCCAAGGTAGATGGCATACAATTATATAAATTATATATGCAAATGTGAGAAAACTGTAATCCATTTATGAATTTTTGGTTATGAGGGATAATTTAAGAAACAGTAATTAACTTTTGATTAGTTTCTTGAGTCAGCCCCGACAAAGCACCAAAGGCTGGGAGGATTAAAGAGCAGATATTGATGCCCTCCTATTCTGGAGATGACAGTGTCAGCATTGTTTCTTTGGAGGTGTCTCCTTGAAGGAAGGTTACCTCTCCTTTCCTTGAACCATTTTTTTTTTTGTGTGCATTCAGGGTGGTATGGCCTTAGACAAGGAACGCTCAATTAGGGCCCAACTGCAGCACACCATTTCACCTGTGTCATGGTTTGATCCAGGTGTCCCCCACAAACCAATGAATGTGTTCTGATTGATAGATCCTCAGCTGATGGAGCTGTGTTGTTGGGAGCGGGCTTTTGGAGGTTATAAGCCAGCTTCCCCTTGCCAGTGTTTGGCACACCTTCCTCCCATTTTTTGCAATGCTTTGGCAGAGATGATGTCCACCCCTCTGCTCATGCCATCATTTTCCCCGCCAGGATGGAGTCTCCCCTTGAGTCCATAAGCCAAATAAACCCATTCCTCCACAAGCTATTTTTGTTTGGGTTCTTTCTGCGCAGCAACGAGAATGCTGACTGCAAGAACCTGTGACCTCTGTATTTTGTTACTTTTCAGGTGTTTATGTGTGTACACATGTAGCTGTCTGGGTATGTGGATATACGTACATATGTGGACATGTGGAAATTACAGGTTGGTATTGTGTACTTGTAAGCTGTTCTCCACATTATTTAATGAGTCACAGGCTCATATCACCACCTGTGACACTTTAACATGAGTACTGGAGCTCTGAACTCAAATTCCTTATGTGCACAGCCAGCACTTTACCTACTGAGCCATCTCTCGAGCTACCAGTAGTAAACTCTTTTTTTAAAAAAAATATTTCTTTATTGTCCATAATTAGTTACACTGAGTGAGCAAATAATGTGTTGGTGTCCCCAATTCCCCCATTTCCCTCATCCCTGTCTCCAATCAGCAGGATATCCTCCTCCATGGGCACACTGGATCAATCCATGGGATAGGGAGTTATGGATAGCCTAGGAGTCAGCCCTGTTCCACCTCCGTTTCGTATGTTGTTACTGAGGGTGACCATGTCTCTGGATATGGCTCTTACAATCTTTCTGCCCCCTCTTCTGCTCAGTTCCCTGAGTCATGGTGGGTGAGTATTAAGGCTGCTTTATTGTTGAGGTCTTAGGGGCGTCTGTACTTGTGCTTTAGTTGTGTTGAAGATTGTTGGTGTCTGTCTTACTGGCTTATTCTGGGTTGACTGATTGGCTGTTTTTTATAGGTCTCTTGCTTATCCCACCTTATTCTCCAAATCTGATCACATGCTTGAGGTTTTGTAGTTACAACATCTGTACATGAATTTAAGGAGGTTATAATATAAGGTAAGTACTGTAAAGAATCAAACACTAATATTAGGCAGAACAAAACCTAGAATATTTACTAATGAAAACAGAATTCATGTAAGTTAGTAAAACAATAACCTAGGTTGTCAATAACATGCTTTAAAAATTAAAAATAAAGAATGACAATCTTCAAATAGGTTGCTATGAGACATCTCTCACAAATTTCTTGATACATATAAATTTTAAAACATTGAAGTTTTAAATTCTAAAACTTCTAATTATGAGGCTTTTAGCGTGCAGCTAAAGAAGAGAAAGTTGTTTGCTAAAATCTTAAGGAAATGATGGCAATTAATTTAAACATATGCCAAACGTATTGCCATAAATGTTACAAACCACTAATCTGACTACGTAAGTATCTTTTAGTAAGTCATATTTGAATAAATACCTTTATTAAAGGTCACTGTAGAATATATTATTTAGCGCACACATAAGGCAGGAGAAAATAAAATGTCATGGTAAAATTAAAGATGACATTAGAAGTTATTAGAGAAATAAAGCTAGTGTGTGTGATGATTAGAAAGTTTATGATACAGTCATTGATCTAAGAAAATTGATTTATAAATTCATGAATTTGGCAGCTCTGGGTTTGCTGAAAGACTCTGTTTTAAGGAAATATTCAGATCAGTGATACAGGATGACACCCAATCTTCTCCTCTGGCCTCTGTGTGTGCACATGTGGTATGCACATCTGCACACCCATGTGAAGACACCCCACATATCATTGCATTCCACAAAAGCATACCGCTCCCCACACAGGGAAGCACATGAATTAACACTCTGGAACCCATGAATAACTCATGAGAAAAAATTCATAGTCAATGGATAATAAATTATAAACAAGTTCTATTTGAATATAATAAAAGCAATTTAACAAAATATCCAATTAGAGCTTTGTATCATTTTTTATAAATTCACTATGATGCATTAATATTTCTTCAAAATATTAGATTTGAAAGTAGTGGAATTACAATGACAAATAATATTATCCTGAATACAATGCACATAATTCCTGGTTATTTTTATATCATATTGTTATGATGACCATCTTCTAAATAACCAGTAAAAGAATTTTAGAATGGATAGTTATATTAGTTCCTGTTCTTGTTGCTATGTAACAATACTTTATCAGAAGCAACTTAAGAGAGGATGGGTTTATTTTGGCTGAGGTTCGAGGGGACAGAGATCAACATAGCAAGGAAGTCATAGTTTCAGGAGCATGAAACACCTCCTCACATTCAGTTCACAGCTAGGAAGCACCCAATGCTAATGCCTAATTAGCTTTCTCCTTTATATTCAGTCTGGGGCCCCAACCCATCCAATGGTCTTACCAGTTAGTGAGGTCTGTTCACCTCAATTAACCTAATCTAAATACTCTTCCATAAACATGCCCAGAGATTTGTCTAGATCATTCTAGATCCAATCAAGTTGACAGACATCACAATTACTGTATAACAAATACATAGGTTTCATAATAATTGTTTTCTAAAGCCTAGCATTGAGTACCCATCTATCTGTACCTCTACCTAATGCTAACACTCATTCCCCGACATAGAGCAATTTGTGTTCAATAGACATTTCAAATGTTCCACCAAGCACATAATCCTGGGTACAACATGAATTTACACTCCTTCCCCTCCAAAGTAAATCTCATAAACATTACAATACACAAAAGTATGATTATCTGGTGGTGAATTCTGATGATGTGTGTACCTGAAGAATTTAATTACATATAAAGATAGTATTTCCATTACCCTAGGGACCTCTCTGTTGCTATTTCTTGTCAGTCCCAATGACACCCATACAGATGCAGCCAGATTCTTATCTTTTCCCAGCATCAAGGAATACTTATTTTAGAACTTTTTGAAAACAAAAACATGCATAGGATTTTTTGCTACTCATCACACATTATTTATTAACGTAACACTGATGGCATTGTTTATTAATTGTGCTTTAATGGGCTGAAGTTATATGCAGGCTGTATTACTGTGTACAAATATAACATAAATAATTTATATAGTTGTTCCATTTTTTTCTTTTTTCTTTTTTGATGCTATGCCAGACTGGATTCAAATTAGCTATGTAGCCAAGGCTACCCTTGAACTTCTGATCTGCCTACCTTTACTACCCATGTGATAGAGTTACAGGTGTGCATCACCACACCCAGTTTATGAAATGATGGGGAAGAATTCAGGACTTTGTGCATGCCAGGCAAGAATTCTACTAACTGAGCTCTGTCTTCCACTCCTCATTTTTTTCTTTCTTAAATGCCTACAGTGTAAATTGGCATATTGTCTGCATTAAAAAAATCTTTAAACCATGTGAAATAATATTGTTTTGTTTGGTATTTTAACAACTTGAATCAATAACATCTGTGAGTGTCATATAGAGACTGCATAGCGTGGGCTTCCTCTTATGGCCCAATATGAATCTAGTCTAGCCCATCCTTATATTCTCTATGGCTGGGCTCAGTCAGATCCTATTGCCTTTCTTCTGTATCAGCAGAACTGAATTGTTTCAGTGAAGTCTTTATGGCCTACTGAGTCTAAAATATTCTGGGAGCTCAAATCAGATTTTCTACATAAACTCATGTTCTAAATTTTTGGTCCCCAGCTGGGAGCAATTTTGGAGGAGTCTTGCTGGAACAGATGTTTCTGTGGGTGGGTTTAGGGATGGTATGGCCAGCTCCCCCTTGCTGGAACATGAATAACACTCTTGCTGCTGTGGCAAGGAGGTGGTGTCTAGCTTCTGACATGTCATGCTTTCCCCTGCCATCATGAAGTTCTCCCTCAAGATTGTAAAACCAAATAAGTTCTTTCCTCCCATTAGCTGCTTTTTGTCAGGTGTTTTGTTTCCACAATTAGCAGACAACCACAACAAAAATTTATCATTGTTTATATAGGAAATGCTGCTTACCTCTGGCATAATTATAACACACATTAGTTAGGTATGTATTTCCACTAACAACTTCATATTACACTCTGATAGCCAAAGATGACTGTGATCTTTCGATTCTCTTTCCTCCACCAGTTGACTGTTAGGATTGTAGGTATCCTGTGTATGTGATGCTGGGGATGGAGCCCAAGGTTTTGTATATGCTAAGCAACACTCTACCGGCTGAGCCACCACCTCACCCCCACTATCCTGTTACTCTCTTGCTTTGTAAACTTCAGAACCCCTTCAGTTATGACCATTACCATCAGTCATTATGACCATGTACCATATGCAAGGCTCATTCAAATTTACTAATAATTTGAGTTGATTATGTCAATATTTTTATTTCTCTTGCTATTTTAATGAATCTTCTTTCTGTCTCATTTAAATTTTGGGGTTTTTCAGTATTGTTATGTCGTAGCTTTGTTTATTTGAAAATATCCTATGTGAGAATTTGAAAAAAAATCAGGGGATATGTTACCTAAAGTTCATTAACAATCATAATAATAATAACAATAACTAATAATTAATAATAACCTATGCTGAAAGGAAGAAAACCCATGAAAAGATGTGGACAAAATCTTTTGTTGGTATAGATTATTCCCTAGTGAACAATTGGATACAATGAAATGGTCAATGAGTCTATCTCATAGCTGTTATAGAGCTCCACAGAAGAACGAACATCAGTGAGTTTTTCTCACATATAGAGCTCTACAGAAGTAGTGGAAATCAGTGAGGTGGAGAAATATGATTTTTCAACAGGTCCTGTTAGACTGTTTGCATTCAATGGTGTAATCTTCACGTATTCTGAACATTTCCAAAGATAATCAAAATGTTCCAAGGAAGACATATAAAAAGTT
The DNA here is from genome assembly GCA_004024765.1 of Zapus hudsonius. NCBI lineage: Eukaryota > Metazoa > Chordata > Mammalia > Rodentia > Dipodidae > Zapus > Zapus hudsonius. The sequence goes on from PVHP010002369.1 coordinate 49,128, forward strand.
GTGAGAAAAAAAAATAATAATAGCCGGGCGTGGTGGCACATGTCTTTAATCCCAGCACTCGGGAGGCAGAGGTAGGAGGATCGCCGTGAGTTTGAGGCCAGCCTGAGACTACAGAGTGAATTCCAGGTCAGCCTGAGCTAGAGCGAGACCCTACCTCGAAAAACCAAAATAAATAAATAAATAAATAAATAAATAAATAAATAAATAAATAAATAAATAAATAAATAACAAATAAAAATAAATAAAAAGTTGTGAGCATGTTAATTATAATGGGGACGTAGGTGGGTCACTAGTACTTGGCAGCGGAAACTGCATGCTCACCATATTAAGGGAGATTCTTTGTCTTGATTGTTATTTTTTAATATTTTAAATATTTTATTTATTCATTTTCAAGCAGAGAAATATATATATATATATACATATATATGTATATGTATATGTATATGTATATGTATATGTATATGTATATATATATATATATAGAGAGAGAGAGAGAGAGAGTGAGAGAGAGAGAAAGAGAGAGAGAGAGAGAGCACACCAGGGCCACCACCTTGTTTATCTGGCTTATGTAGGAATTGAACCGAGGGCCTTAGGCACTGGAGGCAAGTGCCTTAACTGCTGAGACATCTCTCCAGCCCTGCCTTGATTATTTTTGAGGCATGCTCTTATATGTAGCTCTATATTTCTATCAATCCCCCCAGGTTTAGCATCCCAAGTACCGTGGGTGCCAACACACTAATATTCATGGTTTCTCCTCTGCTTTATCTGGTTGTTGTTTTGCTACTATGGAGAGTTCAATGCTTCAATCATACTAAGCACTCTCTATCATTGAGTAACATCAAAGCCTCAAGTTATTGTTTAAATACAATATTACATATAAATTTAAACAAAATTCTCTATCCCTCATTCTTTTAATTTTATCTTAGTAACATAAATACTAGAACTTAGACATTATTAGCATCTATACTTCATGCAAAATGCCTTGAAGAAAAACAAAACAATGTGGTCTTGAATGATATTGCTTTTCTAGCCATTCACATGGGTTTATAGGTTGGTTAAGCCTGCAAGCCAACACTAAAGGATGGTATAAAATGTTATTTTTCCTATACAAGTACTAAAAAAAATAGGTCATGTGAAGCATAATGACTGGTAATGTTTGATTACCATTAACAATGATAAAGCCACCTTATAAACTGTGTAGGAACAGCCAGTGAAATCTTGAAGATGGCTCAGAGAAACTTAACAGACTTTGTAATGAGACATCTACAAAAGGCTCTCAAGTAATGTTACTTGAGAATGTAACTTGATGTTACTACAGAAACAGAACACGTGTTGAGGGCAATGGAGTATTTAGGAGCAATATCAACAGGTAACCATAGGTTGTGCTACCTTCCAGGTAACACAGGTAATGAAAATGCTTGGGCTCACAGCATGAACACAGGCAGAAACATCCCTTGCATGTATGAGTGCCTAGATAGAGTGTGATATATGAGCTAATAGGCAAATCATCTTTAGTGCAAAAAATAATTAATTCACACTTTTGTTGTGTGATTTATGAAATGTATAAGGTAATCAAAGTAAAACTAATGAGGGATTTCGCTAAGCAGTAAAATAATACATGCCCTGATTTAATCAATAATGACTATCATAGAACTGTAAAAAGGAATGACCCAAAGGAAGATAACTCAGGGAAAAATAAATTACAATGAGTCTGATATTCTGAGATGGAGAGCCTCCTGAAAGCATAAGAGAGTGAAGACCTACCTACAGTTAACACTGAGAATAAGCTAATTTTAGATGGGTCAAGTTTGTAGTAAAAGAAAACCAAGAAGTTAGCATCATGTGTATCCTGTGCAGAATTTGTCTTTAATGCAAAAGAAATACTTATTTTTGGTCTAGGAAGATTGCTCAGTGAATAATGGGACTTCCTCACAAATCCTGCCCTCCCTGGTTCAAGCCCTGCTAACCACTTATGCTGGATACAAAAATAGGTTTAAGTTTTTGTCATTTGTTTGTGGTACCATGAGTTCCTGGCATGTTGGCACACTTATACACATTCCAATAAATAAATAGCATCAAAATTATTAAAGAAATACAAAAAGCGTTCAGAAAACTAAGAATGAAAATATGAAATTTGTGTAAGTGTTGGGGGGTCGTGGCCCCCTGGCCCTCTGCAGGTAGCTAAAGTCTCCCTGGGCAGCAGGAGGAAGGACTAGAAAGGGGAGAGGTGGGGAGAGGTGAGGTGGACAGTCAGACAGACACACACGACCAAGAGAAATGTTGGGCAAATCTCACTTTATTTGGCATCCAAAGCCCTTTTTATAACCACAGGCTGCATTGTCCCGCCTATTCCTCTTAAGCAATAGGATTTAAACTTTTTGGTGGGAGCCAATCAGCAGAGTACATCAGAGTACAGCAGAACAAAGTAAGCCTCCCTAGGGCTCATTGTTTTACAGCCAGTCAGCAAGGTAGTTGGTTACATTGCCAGTAAAGCAAAACTTAAGCAGGAACAGAGCTTATCAGCTACAAGGAACTCAGCAAGCAGGAACAAAGCTTATTCTAAAACTTAGCTTAAGTTGCTCAGTTAGGCTGGTGCCCGACAATGCAAGGAAAAAAAAGATCTATTGGAGAATTTTGAAATAGACCCACATCCCAGTAGAGCATATGAAATGGAACCAAAGCTCAGAGGGGCACTGGGAAGTTATTTCATAAAAGGCAAAAAAGCCAACCTGCTATGACAAATTAATAGGGCATCTAGCCAGACTCCTGGTAAGGAAACAGAAACTATGGTAGGGTTTCAAAATATATTATTATTACATTAATATTTTTCTTATATTGTTTTATATGCACAGGACTTTGATAATTTTATAAACAACAAGCAACAAACACTACTAAGTTGATTTTTTAAACCTTAACCAATTTAGTAATCCTAGAGGATAAATAGTCTTTTCTGTCTCCAATCAATAGGAAACATGCCATGTCTTACATTCCATATGATTAAGTAGTTCATGCAGTTGCTTATCCACAGAGCCTATGGGTTTGATTTGCTTATATCCATGTGGCCTATGGTAGTTTATAACATGTCTCCAAAGTTTGAGAGTCAGCTTTATACTTGATCCCTAGCTGGTAGAGCTCCTAAGAGGTGAAGATTGGCTTAGAGGAGCTACGTCACTGTGTTGGAGATTTTGTAGTACAATCAGGCTTTGTCACTCTATCATGTTTCTGAGATTTGAACAACAGACAAAACACTCAAAGCATGTTCACATTAACATGGGATATAATACACATTCTAGTTTTCAACATGTCAATGTGCATGCTCACTGTGTCTCTGTATCCTCTCTAAAATTCATTATTGAGCTTTTAGACTTTCTGATAGCAGCATGTAAGCATTTAATTTTTTTAATGGGTTTAAAACTTGTCCCAGGTGAGTGTCTTTGACGGTTGCACTATTAATGACATGAAGAAAAAATGTTACCTTCATCTGCTTTAATATTCATGGACAGATTCTTTTCAGCCATAAGGGCAAAGACCAAAGAGACAGGTTCAAATGGGACAATGAACTTGATTACACATCCTCTGACATTTGTGAAAATGCATTGTTAGTTTTAATGCCTTATTAAGAAAATATCTCACTGTAGGTACTAAAAAGCAACAGCACTTGCCCTGACCCATCTGAATCTCTGACACCTTGTTCTTATCACCAACAGACAAGATTAGATTATCTCTAACTCCAACACTTCACATTAATTATTTCCTGTCTGCTCTCATAATTTGCGTTTCTGGGCCCTAGCCAATTTTTTTTTCCTTAAATGCATTTGCTTCTTTTAGATAAAGACATAAACTCACCTCACTCTCTCCACATTTCTTGCACCCTGACTGGTTAATATTGAAATGGGGAGTGCATATTCCATGTTCTTTTTGAGTAAAGGGAGTCAAATGTGCTTAAGTTCTTTGAGGAAATCTGTGTCCAGTCCCAAGATGAGTTCAAGGAAAAGAGGTAGGAATTGATAACAAAGCAACCTCTAATATATTTTTTTTTACAAACTCATCGAATGCCCTCTTTGAAGAAAAATGTGAGACCTCTCTGTTCAGCCCTTTAATAGACCTCATGGAGCTTTAGATAGTATGAGGAGAATGGGATCCTTTTTTCCATTAAAAAAGAACTAGTTGGTGGAATGTTTGATAATGAGATGCAAAAGCCCTTCTACAGAGTCCCTTTTATACATTCCCCAAAGGAAAGTGGCTGCTAACTTTCTCTCCCCTACTCCTTCTTCCAGAAAGGAAACAATTGTTTGACCGCAGAGAGGAAATAATCTTTGGGAAGTCCTGAGTTCTGCACAAATTTGTTGTATGTACAGACATACAGTATACAATTAAAGGTTTTAATTAACACATTTAATCTGAAAACGGTTCAAATACATGCAATAGGAGTAAAATGGAATTAGCTTCTCTCAGAATGACCTTGAAAAGGCAGGAACAGGAGGGAAAGCAGAGGAAGGAGCTGGGCACCTTCTCATTTATCTAGTGGCTCAGTTTCAAGTGCAGCTTTGTGGCTTTTTCTTTTTCTTTTTTTTTTTTTTTTTAAGCAATAGTTGTGCTGTAGTGACTTTCTTGATGCTGGAATAAATCCCCCAACCAAAAGAGCAGTTTGTAGAAGGAACAAGTTTTTATTTATTTTATTTATTTGTATTTATTTATTTATTTATTTATTTATTTATTTATTTATTTATTTTTATTTTTGGCCCATAGCCTCTAGGGGAAGCTCCATAATGGCAGCTGACAGAATGGCCTGGGCAGAGGCCAACCTCAGCTCTGTCACAGAGGTGGGACACCATAGCCAGAGAGTGAATAGCACACTGGCAAGGGGGAGCTAGCTATAACACCCATAAACCCGCACCCAACAGTACACTTTCTCCAGGTTTCAATCCCTAATTTGCCACCAGCTGGGCACCTAGCATTCAGAAAACATAGGGGACACTTGATAAACCACCACAGTGTGCAATATGGTTTTGTCTAAAGTTGCAGAAGTAGTTGGGTTGGACTTGATCAAGAAGAACCTACCTGCCAGGTGTGAATCCATAATTTGCTACAAATAATGGATTGTCCAAAGACAAACAGATATAAAGTATCTTAACCTTTCATTTTACTTTTAGTATTGTTCCATATTATTGATATAAGTGGTCAAGTTGATACGGGGTATTGGGACTCAGGAAAGAATTCTCAAATCCCAAACTCTGAGTTCACATCTGCAATCATTTAAATGAAATAAATTAAATAAAACCAAGACTGAGAAGGATAATTGTAAAATATTATATTTATTTAGAAGTCAGGAGAATGAAGGGAGCGTCTGTGAGCCAAGGAGAGGAGAAGAGGGTCACCCACTCTGCCTGAGAACACCGGGAATGGAAGAAAAATATTAACAGGAGAAAGAAGAAAAAGTACAGAGAGCTCCCACCATGAGGGAGGCACAAGGGCGAAAAGCCCATATGAGATTCAAAAAGGGATCAGAAGTGCCTGAGATGAGCGGAGTTTCCCAAAACCTGTAGACTCAACTCTCCAGCCAAGAAGAGAGCAACTTGTCTTCCCCACTAGACAAACTGTAGACTTAAAACATGAAATCCATACAATGTATGCCAGAAGAAGCTAAAGGAATGATTAGAAAATAAAATAACTAAAGCTATCAAAAGTCGCCTCAGCTGAAATGAAAAAGTGGCTGATGAAAAGGAAGACATGAAACAGAGAGGAGGGCTGGAGAGATGGCTCAGCGGTTAAGACACTTGCCTCCAGTGCCTAAGGCCCCAGATTCAATTCCCCAGGACCCACATAAGCCAGACCCACAAGGTGGTGGCCCTGGTTATCTCTCTCTCTCTCTCTCTCTCTCTCTCTCTCTCTCTCTCTCTCTGCTTGAAAATGGATAAATAAAATATTAAAAAAAAGAAACAGAGAGGAGATACGAAAGATTTCATAACAGAAGAGTAAGAAGCTGATACGGGTTGCTGCTAATTAATAGTAAGCAAGGGGGGGGGTTGGAATCCTCCCTTCCCCCTCCTCCTACTCCGAGTTCTTGTCCTCTAATGCCAAAGAATTGTACACAGGGACGGAATTAAAGTTTAATTACACATTTATTCTAATTTAGTAGATTAGGAAAAGGGGAGTTGGATGGGGAAATTGGATGTGGGAAGTCATAAAGTTTTCTCGCCACCAGTGTGGGGAAAACACGTGTCAGAGAGTTCAGAGAGCTTTTACTATTTAGTCAGATAAACAGCCCAAGAAAAGATAACAGAAAGCTCCCTTTGTGAAAAAGAGAGGTTCGTGAGAGAAAGGTCTGCAGCCTGCCCCCTACCCCAGCGGGGCAGGGGTACAGGCCTTACCTCACTGAGGCCTGGGTCAGCAGTTCTTCTACTCCATTGCCATGTGGGGAAAGAGGCTTACTTCCTCCCGGGAAGCTAGTTTTAAGTCCTCCCCAGGTGAGTTAGAGGGACAGCTGATTGGTTCATATCTGACCAATCAGTTTTAGCACCTAGGTTGTAGCTCTAACTAGACACCTCCCATTCAAGGGGAGGGGCTGGAAGGGGAGGAGCGGTCCCTATACACACCTGACTGTCACAAAGCTAAAAGGGAGAGAGAATTGTCAGAAATGAAGATTATAAGTGGAGACCATAGTAAATAGACACAAGTATAAACAGAAACGTGGATAAAAGTAGAGTCAGAAAATAGTCCTGAAGAAAAAAGTAGCTCCAAAAGGTAGTCATGAACATAAAAACACCAAGGGTTATAACAGGTACATATTGCAGGACACTTGGAAAACTACCATGGATATAAAACAAAATAAATTGTTCAGATTTTAATCAAAATTTTCTGATATATGAAAAGATCTTACTCTAAGTAATGAATAGGAAAACCCCGGCACTTCGCTATGCAACTTCATATGTCCGTTTTCAGATATCTTAGGAAAAAAAAATAACATTTAAAATACGGGAAGGCATTTGGGCACTTGGACAAAAAGCTGAGTCATTGAGAAAGAAAATCGAATTGGCATCATGCTTCTCCTAGCAATATTATAAATGAGAAGACGATGTTATATTGTAGGGCCAAGATCAGTGACAGAGCCACGTCCTACCCCACATGGGAGCTCAAGGTAAATGTCCATATGCAAGTTGTTAGATCAGGTTCCCATTAATCTTTCCTGAGAAAACTGTCAGAGTTAACTATACATTCCTAAAATAATGGGGGCAGCACTAATAACAATGCAATAATAATTATATATTACTGAGGATATTCTTGGATGAGCATCTTGTATGTTGGTCACAGTCCCATTGGGTCACACTTTCATGTGACTTCTCCCCCACCCCAACTTCCACTGAAAGCCCTTCTCAGTGGGGTTATCAGTATTCACTGGTGCATGCTCCAGTCAGTCTCTGTGAGGGCTCAATGCCTCAAAATACATAATAATCCCATCCTGGGAGTCTTACATTCTTTCCAGCCCCTCCTCCTCAGTGTTCCCTGGGCCTTGAAGGTGTATTATAAATTTCCTGTAGTGTTGAGTTCCCTGTGGCTGATTTTCTCCCCTGATGAGTTTCAAGTCTCCTCAGCATCTTTTGCTATCTTCCTGGAGGAGGTTCTTGGGCTGCCAATGAGAAGTGAGCTCAAATTAAATCTGCCACTTCCTCTGTAATGTTTCCTGGGCCCTGGCAGGTGTGACATTGAGGACTTGTCTCTTCCCAGGCAGATGCTCTTTTATTTATTTTTTATTTCATTGAAAGGTGGGCCCTAGGTAGGTCTTTTCCACAAATATACGTATTAAAGATATTTTGTATATCTAATAAGCTTCCAAAGTAAGTCAAAGTCTAAAATCATAAGAAGTAAGAAATGAATACATAAAACAAACCTCAAAAGTCATTGAATGCCTTAGCAGCTGCAAAAAAATGATTTATTTACTCTAAAGTTGATAATTAATAGAAAATAATGAAGAATTTATCTCATTTTAAATGATTGACATAAAGCAATGTTTACAAAGTAGTGGAACGCATGAAATAAGACAGAATACACACAGGTGATGCTCTGATGGACCCAGGGAAGTTTGCTTTGCTCTGTTTTCTATGAGACCCAAAATGGCCCTAATTAAAAGTAAACATCAGCAATGAAACACACTCAGGGAAACTTGTCCTGGCTAGCCTGCCTCTGTTGTTTTACACTATTTCTAGAATGGTATGTGTGCACAGAAACTGATTAATATTTGCCTTCTAAACAACCTCTATCTCAAAACCTCATTCTGCTGTTGATTAACACTGGGCAATTTTTTGATTCATTTCTCATAGGCAACGATACAAAAACCTTAAATAGAATAGGAAATGGGTTTTCAAAAAGAGTGTTCACTTAGAAAGCATGGATAATAAAGGGAAAAAAGAGTAATGGATGAACATAAACACATTACATTGTATATACGTATGCAAATGTCATAATGAAACCTCTTATATACAATTTGCATATGCTAATAAAACAAATTGTTAAAAAAGTGAAAAAAACTGGGAGGGACTCTAGGGGAATTCTACAGAATTTCTTGTTTCAGAATGAGGAAAGAAAAACAACACAAAAATGTAAATGGTTATATACACAGATATATGATAAAGATGAGACCAGAAAAATAACAAATCTTACTATTTTACATTATAGTGTTGCTATTCCCTATGAGTTGCATAAAAATAGGCATTTGTTTTTAATGTAAGCTAGTATTGCCTACACAGAGAATTCTAGTTGGAAGTGCTTTCCTCTAGTTACTTTAGTATCTAATCTGATTATATTTGGTTGATGACACCTGCCTATAATAACAAATTTCATTTTAGACTAAGAATACATTTATATCTTCAAGAAAAACTAAAACAAACAATCCCCAGAGATTTCCCCTTTGTCCTGTAAGCAGTTTCCTCTGTTATGGTGAAGTGCTGGTAACAGCTAAAGCAGACATCATGATATACTGCTTGTATCCAAGTCCACACGTAATCCAGGCTTCTACACTTTTTATCTCATGACCTTTCTCTACCCCGAGAGCCTGTTCTGGTCACCACATATCATGATGTCATTTTTTGGGCCCCTCTTACACTCAATGGTTTCTGAAACATGGACTAGTACCTTCCCCATTACTTAGGGTTTGGTAATATTTTTTTAATAAATTTTTTTATTGTCCATAATGAGTTACAACATTTAGTGGACAAACAATGAGTTGTTATCCCCAATTCCCCACTGCCCTCCCCTCCCCCCTCAACTGGATAACCTCCTCCATGGGTCGTCTGGATCAGTCCTTGTGACAGGGGACCATGGATAGGCTAGTAATCAGCCAGTTTCTCCTGTCCGTACCTCTGGATAGTCTCCCCCACCACGGCTCTCACAATCTTTCTGCCCCCTCTTCCGCATAGTTCCCTGAGTCGTGGTGGATGAGTAATAAGTTTGCTTTAAGGTTGTGAGCTTAGGGGTCTTTGTGTCTCGTTGGTTTCTGTTCCACTGGCTAATCCTGTGTTGATTTAATGGCTGTGGCTGTGGGCCCCTTGTTCATCTCATCTTTCTCTGCGGAGTTCCATTTGGATCCTCCAATGTATGACTGTGGTGGGTCCTCTCTTGCCAGAATCTCAGCTATCGGCCTACAGTCAGTTGGTAGGGTTAGATGAGCCCCAGCACTCTCGCTGCATCCTGAAAGATACAAACACAATCTCCATCGGAGAGTGAGATCAGTGTAGGTTAACAAATATACACAATTTTGGATTACCAGGATTCGATTTTTAGTAGCCTCCCTGTCAATTGGTCCCTTAGTGCATCTTGTCTTGGGAGCCTAAGAGTATGGGATCCGGTGCCTATTGCCCTGAATCCCAAGTTCCAGACAAGGGGACCCCCTCACTAAGTGGAAAATTGACCGAATTGAAAGCTATTGATTGTCTCCCCCAGGCCCAGGCTCCTCCATTACACAAGTGCTCCTTTCTTGGTTCGCTGCTCACTCCTACTGGGAGGTGTGGTCAGCCTACTCATAACCACCGATTGTGGTAATATTTTTTCACACATAAAAGACTGGAGCTATGAGTTTTGAAAACAAAGTCCATATATGTATGATTTGACATTCTTCTAGCATCATGTTCACCAGATGTGTCATTAGCATGACTCAGTCTTGATTTCAGCCTGGACTAACTGGTCAAGATACTATTTCTTCTCATGTGTTTTCAGAAATCATCTCTACTGACTTCCAAATTATTCATTACATCAAAATATGTATATTTAGGATGCATAAAATCTACGAGTTGGTAAATTGTGACTATAAGAGAAAATAAATAATTATCATTGAGTTTATAGCCATCCCTCACTCATTAATCAAGGCTGGCCTCTCCAAAATCCTGAAGAAATGCTTTATTAAACCTCAGTGTAATGATCAGATTCATATCTATAGTTACCTATGGTATAAATATAATATTATTGTTGTGTTTACCTTTTGATACTTTTAATGAGGCTGTATGTTACCGAGGCTAGACTGAAGCTCACAATGTCATCCAAGCTGCACTCTACCACTTGAACCTTCTGCCTCAGCCCCCTGACTATTAGACTCACAGGTGTGTGCCACCATGACCAACAAAGTTACTTCTTTTGTTAAAAAAATTCTTTTTGGGTAATGAATGTGGAAACTCTGAAAGTTAAATTGTTAATGTTAAAGACTAGACTATGTCTTTTTGCTTTTCTTTTGGGGATACATGTATCATCATTTTTACTGAAAATTGTCTATATATTTAATTAGCCATATAAAATAAAATAGCTACATTTAGTCATTTTCTGACAGTTCCTCTGAGGCAATATGCCCCCCAAAAGTCCTTAACAATCTTCTATAGGGAAATCATGTGTGACATCTGAATCAGGAATTCAAAGCATTAGAAAGCACATAAGGAGAGAATGCCAATTCAAAACCCAAGGGAAAGAAGTGGAGTCAATGGAATCAAAGTGTTTCTTTAGAGAATAAGAATGATAAGCCCTGAAAAATTTCCACTTGGCTCAGTGAGAAGTGAGTGCAGGGCAGGACTGGAAAGCCATGCAGAAATGAGTCCAAGAATGGTGGGCACGAGCCCAAGGAATGGTGGGAACATGGGAATTTTAAACCATGCACTCTTTTTGTAAAGGAAGTGAGAAGCAACATGGGTGATATCATTTCTGGGATAAGAAATGTTTAATATAAAGGAATCATGGAAGTATATGCAAAATTCTTCTTTAGATAGAGGGACAAAGGATGGGCCAGGGACATAAAGAAATGCTGCCAGTCTCTGAGAAGGATCTCCCAAAGCATGAGTACCACCTGACAAACTTTGGCTTAGAGCTGCATGTGAAGAGATCATTGCCTCTTACCTAACCATGTCCTGAGAACACTGATGCTTTGTAACAGCACATAAGGAAAATGTCTCAGGAGACCCCAATGATACCACGTGGCTGGAAACAGCTTCATACATATCACAGTGGCCCCAAGGTGGGATGGACATCAGCTGGAACATGTCCACATAGCCATGAGGTCATAGTGTCCTGGCTGGAGGGTAGTCTGGATACCTTGAGAAGATAGTTTGTTTCTTTTCTATTTGTCTATTTTCTATTGGTCTTTATACCATTTGTAGCCATTTGATACCTAACACTGATTTACGACCTCTTCGTGGTGATGGACGAATCTCCTGTGTTACAAGATGAATTCATAAAGGGCACTAAGCTTGTTTTTCTTCTGAATATTTTTTAAAACCACAAACTTCATGGACAAATCCTAAACCAGGCACACAGGATTTATTTTAAGAGACTTTTGGCTTAAATCTCAAGTTTAGGAATTTTCCAGTCATTTACCAAAATGAGAAATTCCATATGTTTTCACTGAATTTTGAGGAGGCGGAATAATATAAATATCTCATTATAGATGTATTATCAGATGAGTCATCTTCTCATTCATGTGTTGCTGAAAACTCTGCCTCATGGCAATATTAGAAAACAATGCCTAGAATTTGGTATTCAGCTTTTAAGTAAGCAGGTCACAGGATGAAGCCCTCATAAAATAGCACTGGAGTCCTTATGAAAAGAGAAAAGAATACACCAGAACTCGCTTAGCCTGTCTCTCTTTCCCAACCCCCAAATCCCCTGTTGTGAACTCTGAGAAATTTCTCCGTGGAACTATGTCCACTCCACTCACCTCATACTCACATGCCTTGATCTTTGACTTCCCAACCTCAAAAACCATGGGAAATAGATTTCTAAGTCATATAAGCTAATTATTCTATGGCCTTCTGATATCACACCCACCCCCCAAAATTGAAAAAAAATGTTATTTCTACCAATATAAAGATAATACAATCTGGGTGTGGTGGCGCACACCTTTAATCCCAGCACTTGGGAGGCAGAGGTAGGAGGATCACCATGAGTTCAAGGCCATCCTGAGACTACATAGTGACTTCCAGGTCACCCTGGGCTGGAGTGAGACCCTACTTCGAAAGACAAACAAACAAAAAAGACAATACAAAGATACAATCAAACAAAATTCCAACCTGACTTTCTGAAAGGCCAACATATTACTTCGATGTTATCAGCTATCAAAGTGGAAGTTCATAAGATAAAAACAATTGGACAATCAGAGATGCAGTGGGTGTATGAAGAGTGTTCTCTGCAAAATATTAGACGGTTGCAGTTAAAAAGTTTTAGAAATAAGAGAAAAAAAAAAAAAGAACAGAATAGAACAGAAAAAGACTGGGCTGGAGAGATGGCTCAGTGGTTCAAGTGCTTTTCTCCAAAGCCCAACAACCTGGGTTTTATTCCCCAGGATCCAGGTAAAACCAGATGCACAAATTGGTGCATGCATTGTGAGCTCATTTGCAGTGGCTGGACATGTTTTTTTTTTCTCTCTCTCTCTCTATCTCCCTTTTTCTCTCCTTGAAAATAAATATGTTTTTAAAGAGTTTTAGAAATCACCATATCCTTATTTATGCTAAACAATTGCCAAAGTCCATTAAAATCTGGGTTCCCCCATCAGATAGTAAATATGATGAGTGATTTTATATCCACAGCCAAGGCCATGAGACTTGCTTCCCCATAGCCATGATTATGATGGTGCAGGTAGTTGTTATTGTTTTAATGGATGCATTTGAGCTAAGTTGAATAACCTTAACTTCTCATGCCAGGACCCATTACCACTGTAGGTGAGAGAATTTGCTTTCATCTTTTATGGTAGCCCCTAGTTTCTCTGACCCCTGTTCTTTCTCAGGGTCGACTGAGTATAAGGAGCCAACCTTATGTAATTGCCCACCTTACTGTTCATTTTCATTTGTTTCTAGAAATGGCTTATTTCTCAGATTACACCTTTTTCATCCTTAGAGTGAAATAATCTTTTAAAAGCAAACAAAATAAGTCAAGCGTTATAAAAATATTAGAGTTGAAAGTAAACCTTAGGAGCAATGAAAGGCATCCGTGGCATTTCACACAGGAAGCTGTAGACACGCGAGCTGTGTCCATTATAGTGACATCCAAACACAGGTCACTGACATTCACAGCCACCTCTTCTCCCATGAATTCCACTCTTTGGGACCTGAATGGTGACAACGTGCGGGGGCTGCTACACTCAGGATTATGGGTTTAGGAAAAGTATTCATCTAACTGAGTCAGAAAGAGGAATATTTGAACAGGAGAGCATTTATACACTTTGTGGACTCTCCATGCCCTTTAATGGATTGATATTTTTAGAGCAAAGGATCAATTATGCACACACTTGTGTGTGTGTGTGTGTGTGTGTGTGTGTGTGTGTGTGTGTGTGTGTGGTCTTTGACCTCTCCTAACTCTGGGTCCCAGGGCTATGCTCACTCATACAGTAGTCATTCCAGGTAAGCTTTGCTTTATCTGTCACAGTGGGCATATGCTTGTTGACAGTTTAATTTTATCACTTACCTGGTGACATAGCAGGCGCGTCAATATCAAGGACTTTTAACAAAGGCTTTGAACAATGTAAGTGTCTATGATAACTCCATGAAGTCTGTTTTTCATTCATTCCCCTATGGATATCATTTAGGTGGTTTCTGAGGGTTTGAACGATTTTGAAACAAACAAGTGACCTCATTTATGATTTTTAAATAGTATCATTTCTGCAACTCTGTCTTCACCAACATGAAATTTCTCAACAATATGTATGCATTTTAAGTTTGAACTTATAATGCAATGTCATTTGGTGGAATGTTAATATTTCCCTATGAGAGTTAAAGCAGTTGTTGAAGCGGATATCATTGAAGTGAGAATCCAGGAACACCCCTTAAGAAGTAGAAACATATGGGACCCATATGCTGAGAGAGACAACTGCAATGCCAATGAAAAAATTTTATTTATTTCAGAGAGAGAGAGAGAGAGAGAGAGAGAGAGAGAGAGAGGCAGACAGAGAGAGTGAGTATGGGCATACCACGGTTTTCTGCCACTGAAAATGAATTACAGATGAATGCACCACTTTGTGCATCTGGCTTTACATGAGTACTGGGTAATCAAACCTAGGCTTTTAGGCTTTGTAAACCAGTGGCTTTAACTAGTTAGCAATCTCTCCAAGCCTTCAATGGCAATTTAATGAGGTACAAAAACTTCCAAGGAAAACATATATAATATTAAAATTTTATTAAAAAATAAATATATGAGATAGTACAATAAAGTTGCATTGATCTGACATTTTAAAACCAAAGAAAGATAATGCAAATATAAAAATTAAATCACAAACTGTAAATACATTTTAAATTGATGTATTCAATAAATAAATAAATAAATTATGGAATTTACTATGTGGTCTCCGGTGGCCTTGAACTAATGGGGATCCTCCTACCTCTGCCTCCTGGGTGGTGGGACTAAAGGAGTGTGCCACCATGCCTTAAATATATGCATTAAAAGATAATTAAAAAAACTATCTCTATCTCTATTTTAAAGTAGCTTGAAAAAACATACTATAAAATATAAGAATAATGTGTGATAATAAATATTCAAAATAAATTAGAGAGGGAAAAATGATACAAATACATAAGTGCTAAGGAATTTAATAATTTTATGTAGGGAAGTACTATCTACAGTGAGAAAATTTTTACTTCACACACATCATATAACATTTTAGAGAAAACATAAGACTTAACTACATTGAAAACAAACTTGTTTTTAATTTTTTCAAAGTATTAAAATTTCCAGTTTAACTATCACACTTGTGAATATTGTGTTCTTTAAAAATTTTAGTCATTTTTCATAAACTTGCTTTATTTAGGGGAAAAAGGGTAATTTTACACTTTGTAATCCAGTGTTTTTTTGTTATTTAATTTAGGTTCTGTTGCTATTTTCTCTAAGCAATTTTTCTTTTCATGTCTTATTTTTTCCCTTTGGCATGGAATACTTCGTTCTTTCTCCAGATCATGTCCTTGAATAATTTCAACTTGTCCTTCATATATTACCTCAGATGCCACTTCAAAGAAGCTTTTCATGTTTGCCAAAGAATGCTTTAAATCTTATATAGACCCCTTTGCCCTGTGACAATATGTGCTTCAGACCATACTCCAGCCCTCCTCACACAGCCCAAGGACTCTGTGACAAAGATTTTTTCCAAGATATCTCCTAGACACTGTATCACCTAGACAGTGTCATCAGTTCTTGACGGCTGTGGCTCTCTGTATTTTCTAAATAAGTTCACAAAATGGATATTGTCCCTTAAGACAGAAGATACAATATCTTCACAAAAGCAGCCTTTTAGGACAGTACCTGTAGGTAGTGTCCACCCTAGAGTGATGGAGACGATGAGATACCAAAATATTCTCTGTCTGGTCCTCTACCCTATGTAAAAGTCTGGTCTATGAACACTGGACCCTTTCATTGCTTAATTCCTCTGCCTTTGTAAGCACTGCTCTTATTTCCTGTCCCAACTTTCTTTTTTAGGTCAACATTTATCTTCATGTCTTACTCATGCTTAAAAGCAAACCATTTCCAATTTACCGTGGCTCTACTTCAACCTCATAAGGCCAGGTTTTACTCCTTAAAGTCATTCTTGTATTTTACTGTCTAATTTTCTATGAAAATCATGATAGAATATCTTGGAAGGCATAAAAAATAAATATCTTGTGTCAATTACTCAGCTGGCTCTTATGATCAAATATTTTCAGAATCACTGCACAAATATGACTATCAAAAACATAACACTCAGACCCTTAGTGATATTTTTGGTTATCTTTCACAGATATGTTTAAAAACTATTTTATTCTAGACTTATTAAACCCATAAGCTGCTGGGATGAACCTCCATTCACAGGTCCTATCAGAGAGAAAGTGAGAAGCCATCACTAACCACACATACATGCATGCACACACACACACACACACACACACGCACACACACACACACACACACATGCACACACCAGCAAACAGGTAGGGAGGAAGTAAAACAAGAGATTTCCTTTCCACTAAGCTTCCTTACATCCTGCCCCCTACTGAGAAGGACCCCCAATCTTAGGGAAGGGCTCAATCTGGACAAGGGACCACCTTGCTTAGTTAATCCCTCTTGTAAGCAACCTCAGAGACCCACCCAAGATTACTAAAGAGGTCAAGCTGACAACAAAGGTTAATCATCATGCCAATAATCTTCAACATATAATAGATACATTCCTAAACAATTACTATATGTTAGACCACATCCAGAGATATACTCAGCTGAATTTGAAATACCTAGAACCCAGTATATTAAATACTTATGTAAAATGTACAAATGTAAGTACCAGGACCTGGGGATGACTTGACATACTTAAACTGAAGATCTATTGTTTTCAACATTTATTTCTTTTTTATAAACCTTTTATTGCAAAATTCTTATTCCTGACGATGTAAAGTGTCTCGCATCCCCATACTTTGAACTACTTCTTCAATCATTCTTTTATAGCCGAAACTTCCATTGCTTTTCAGTTTTCTTTTAACACCTCTTTCTAGTTAAATCTCACTTTCTCTGCTCATCACAACTCTTTTCCTGGCTGTTGCCAAACAATTTGATCAGACTAGTTCAATTCCTGAGGAATTATTTAAATGAACCTCATCTTTTTCAAAGTCACTTCCAAAGCCATGCAAAATATAATTAAGGGCCTTGCACATTAGAGGGAAGCTTTAACAGTTAATTTTTACATCAAGCTATGTGCTTTCATAAAATAAATGTTCTATAGTTGGATATCATGAAACAAGGCAGAGTAGAGATTAAACAGATGATCCCTTGTCCGACCTTCAGTTCTGGTGCTTCATTGAAGTCGGTCTCACAGCCACAGGCAATGAGCATGTGCACATTCAGAGACTGACATCTTCCCAGCCTAGCCCACCCAGATAATCAGAGGGAAGCCACAGCTTCAAAGGGGAAGGTAAAATTGTAACTACATGATCTCTTCCAGGGCACAGCTCTTGGCTTTCAGTTTCCTCATAGTCCTGGTATTCATTAGCCATTGTTCTGAGAAACTTCTCCAGTTTAAAGATATAGTTTTAGAGATTCACACAGTGTGTTTGGGGAATAGTCAATAGAATGGAAAATATAGCAATAAAAACATCAACTGAACATCAGTGGAATTATTGCTGAAAGCGTAGGATTAATGATTTTATTAAAAACAAAATCTAAGTTTAATATGATGATTTCTTTTGTAAGATTTTTTAAAGAATATTTTACTTCAGATCAAATCAACTCTTTGACTGAGTATTCCATTCATCATGTGCTATGGGAAACGAATATTTAGAGTAACTCAAGTCCTTTCTGAAGTTTATAAACCTAGTGAATTTAAAAGAGAGGGCATGTTAATTCCATTGTTAGTAAAACCAAGGCTAATACTCTATTTTTTAATACTCTTTTCATACACTGGAGTAAACACTCAAAGAACATTGGTTCATTTTTTTAAAGATATCTATTTATTTGACACACAGAGAGAAAAATAAGGAGGGAGGAAGGGAGGAAGGGAGGGAGGGAGGGAAGGAGAAAGATAGAGAGAGAGAGAGAGAGAGAGAATGGGCAATGCAGGGCCTTCTATTGCAAGTGAACTCTAGCTGCATGGCCCACTCTGTATATCTGAACTGAATTGAATCTAAGCTTGCAGGCTTTACAAGCAAATACCTTTTACCACTAAGCCATATCTCTAGCCAATTTTTTCTAAAAAGCATTTAATTTTTTTATTTATTTGCAAGGTGAGAGAGAATTTTTTATTTATTTGAAAGGAGAGACAGAGGGAGAGGGAGGGAGAGAGAGAGAGAGAGAGAGAGAGAGAATGAGTGCACCAGGGACTCTTGCCACTGCAAAAAAAAAAAAAAAAAACTCCAGATGCATGTGCCACTTTGTGTTTCTAGTTTAAATGTGTACTGAGGAATAGAACCCAGACCTTAAGACTTTTCAAGCAAGTGTCTGTAACTGCTGAGTTATCAATCTATCCGCTTATTTCTTATTCCAAACTTTCATTGAAGAATTCATTTCCTTGAGAGTATGACTTCTCATATAGTCATAATTTGTCATAGGATCAAATAAGACCAAGCAATTAAAGAAATGTGAGATTAGTTTACTATTCATTACTATATGACTAAATAAATGACACGTTCTTCAATTTCAAAAGTCCCCTATTCAGCTTTAATTCATGGTTCACCCCTCCAGCATTTGTGCACCAACTTTACCCAGAGAAAGTCCTTGCTCTAGAGGAGCAGCATGTAAATTGATTACAACATGGTATGATAGATTCTCTTGACCCTCATACCCCAGAGCAAGAGGTGATAAGGAAGCAGTCTTGTTCTGCTCAGAAATAAAGGAGTGCGAACTCAACTAACTGAGAAGAAAATACAATTCTTGAAAAGAGGTTGAAATTTTCACCGTGAATCAGAGTTACTGCTCCAACAGACGAAGAAGTATAATTCCAGGTTATATCACATACAGAACTTCATCTCAAGAATGGAAAACATAATTAAAGAGAATATTTGCAGTCACCCCTAAGGGACCACTAGGTGATATTTGAGATGCTGAGAAGAGTCCAAATAAAATTTTGGTCTTCATATTTACCTGAGCTCTTGGAAGCCCAGGAATTACCTTCACACCATCACTCAGATAATAAAGACATTCCTTTCTAGATTCCCACACTGCTGCTGGTGAGAAGTGAGCCATGCAATACCTGGATGTTGTCGTACTCATCCCAGGAGGCAAAGAAAGCCAGGAAGCAAAAAGCTGGATCTTGACACTGCATCCCTGTCACACTCTACTTGGAAGTTACCATTCCTCTAAAGCTTTCCAAAATGGGTGGCACTGTCTCTCATTTATCTAACCCTAAAGTCTTCATGATGTCTTAATAGAACATTTAGAAGATAATTTCAGGGAGCCAGGGAGATGGTTTATTCAGTAAGACCTTGGCAAGCCAATCATCTCAAAACATGCGGTAGAGAGAAACTGAGGAAGACACCTGACTGACCTTTGATCTCCATACACACATACACAGACACTCTCTCTCTCTCTCTCACACACACACACACACACACACATGTGCACGTGTACTTGCACTTGAACTTGCACACACACACACACACACACACACACATACAAGCATTCCGAAGTGCATGCATGAATACCACACATATTATTTTTTCACTTTACAACTAGTGGTTCTTATGCCCAAAGTACATATCCTGGATTTCTGGCTTGGTTAAAATGTTTGCTTGAACCAGCGCTTTATTCAAGAATATCACTTTTCTCTCTGAGTGAGTTTTCCTGGCTCAGTGTTCCCTTGTTCTCGGGGGAAGGAATAATTTCTCATCTCCCAGCCCTCTTGATGAGTTCACAGGACATACATTGTAACCTGGGTTTCTATTACAGACCAAGACAACCCTTATTTATTACTCTTGTAGGTCAAGGCATAGTTCTCCATGATGGGGACGTTCAGTTGGTGCTTAAATTACTTCCTGTAAATAAGACTCATTAACCGTGGTGACCCGAGGGCACTTTCAATTTAAGATGCTGCCCATGGAGGAGAGTCCTATATTAATCCTGTTGCTCTGGTAGAAGCGGCTTCCTCTGCTCATCCCTGGGTGGGGGGTGAACCTCTGACATCCCACAATTGCTAGAGGAACTGCACAGTGTCTTCCACATTCACTCATCTTTTGTACCTGAAACAGAAGATTTGATATTTGCATTAAAATAAGAAAGAAGAAATCTTGTAAGAAATCTGATTTGGGTTTTCTGAGAAACCATGCAAAAGGTCATAGAAATTATCTGGACTTGTTCCCAATATTAACAATGACTTAACATTCTTAGAGACTATGATGATTAATTTCAGGTGTCAATTTGTCAGAATCTAGAATCAATGAGGAAACAAATCCTTGGGTTATGTCTTTGAGAGAGATTCTAGATGAGGTTAGTTGATGTGGGGAAATCTGCCCTCACATGTGGGCAATGCCATCATAATGGCTTGGGTCAGGATGGAATATCAAGGCTAAAGTGAGCTGAGCACCAACATTTATCTCTCTGCTTCTTGACTGCTGGTGAAATGGGACCAGTTACTCACCTTCCCACCACTATGCCTTCCCTGCCGTGATGGGCCATCTCCCTTCAATCTGAATTACAAAATTAATGATATCTCCCTTGTGTTGCACTTGTCAGGTATTGTGCCATATTAATGAAAAAAATGATATGCAGTGATAATTCAGGAAAATACTGCAGGAACATTTTTCTCATCTAGATATCATCATTTAAACTTAAAAAAAATAACAAGTACGATTTTAAAGTGGGCAGAAAATATATAAAATGCATAGCAATTTATTTTAGTAACATTCATACTTACCCTATATCTCTATAAGCACTGGATAATATCTTAGATAATAGAGATAAAATTTAATGATAAAAGAAAATGACAAATTTACTTGTCAGAAATAGAAATAAGGCAAGTATAAACCTGATCAACACAGATGTCCTAGCAGTATATTACAATAAAATGAATCTAATAGGTAGCTAAAATTGATTTGAATGTCAAAATACTTTAGTCTGATGCCATAGAATACCATAAGTAAAAACAGAAATTGCACTAACTCCAATTCATAATTGCCCACTGTCATTTCTAATCACATTCTGAGAAAAGCATAGAAAACCAGGTTGTGATTCTTATAAACAGAACCTTTAAAAAATAATTTTAGGATAAATTTTATAGAAAAGAAAACCTACTTGTTTCTCAGTTCACTCAAATATGATCACTTGTATGAGGTATAAAGAATGCCCTAATGCAGCATTCATTTCTTACCTTGAGAAGAGCATTGCAACAGCAAAGAACACTAGGTAGGATCCAGTCACGCTGTCCTGAGAGATCTGATGTAACTCCTGGCTTAGCTGAGGAACAGTTGTTGCCAAGACCATAGCAAGAGAAAGCTCTTCCTGAAAGCAGTTTGTAGTGATTGGTTTTGGTAAAGGGCAAAAGCCCTGTCCTACATGCGCATGATCAGAAAGAATATAAAATAGAATTGGATATAATTTTAGATTTACTGCAAGGCTCAGATTTTCTACTTGCTTGAAATTCCCTCTGTGATAGCTTTTTCTTGCAACCTGTCAGTATTTCTGATTTCTAGGAAGGTAAATCTTCAAACACAAGATCATTATAAAATCATAAATATCTAATTGTAGTTATAGAGAGTATAATACAGATGCACATGCAGATAGGAATATTTTATCCATATCACTCCATTATTTTTGCAGTCTAGTTCAGGTGACCCAAAAGACCTAAAATAAAGGGAAATATTTGAAATTGAGACAGTACTATAAAGAGCCGAGATTCTCAAAATATCTTACAATGGAGCCTATTTGTAAATAACACATAGGATTTGCACGACCCAAAATGATGAAGAATAGAACTCAGGGAAGAATAAATGATGTTATGGAGAGAAAAGAAATCACAAAAGATGTCCATAATATTTGAAAAGGAAAGTTTGCCTGTTCAGAATAAAAAAAAAGTTGGGAATGTTAGGACAAATTTAAGTTGATGCTGAAAAGCCATTGTATTTATATGGGATAATTCCATGTCTTTAAGCTCCGGAAGAAGGTAGGGTGAAGGAAATTAAGATAACAAGTTAGGCATTTTGTAGTGTTCTTACAACCTCAGCCTTGTTCTCTTTGTCTGGAAACCAGAATAGTGTCTGCCATCCAACAGACATTTTTTTTTCCCCTTTGGAATTAATATTGAATGCATGTATCATTTCTGAGTCACTGAAATCTTGAATCAAATTTCAAATGTTTTTAAAAGCATGAAACATAATCGAACAGTGAAGTCTTTTGTATTATAAGAAGAAGAGGATTAGATGTGAAAGGTAACATCAGAGTCCTCTCCAACATGTTAAAATGCAGAAAAGACAGAAGCTCATGTCTTTGCCAAAATACTACGGAGTGGGTTTGCTCTCATGAGAGGAGCCATGAGGAATGCTTTTCTGAATTACTTAAGTCTCGCTTGAAATAATAGCATGTCTACTGAAAATGTTTTATGGAGTAAGTAAGCCACAGATAAAATAAAAATGTTGGTAATAATAATAGGAAACATTCATTTTGTAGGAGATGACAAGGATCAGGATCACACATCATTCAATTATGAAAATTTCTTCTCAAAGTTCCCACACAGCTTTAAAAGATGGAGATAGTGATTTATTGCCAGTACCTCCCTTAAAATCACATCAGCCTTGAGTGACGGGGTCAGGACTCACAGTGAGCCAGGCTGATTTGGGATCCATGCATACTCGACTTCACACAAAACACAGGATGCTTGAACAAGTAGACACATTCAGCTCACTAACACAGTTTGATGCATGGAGAGGAAGTCCGGTACTATAAACAGGCCCTTTTCATTCACCCATCTTTTTGGCTCCTCAAAAATAAAGAAGCAAAGATAGAGAGATTGCTCAGCAGTTAAGGCACTTCCAGGTTCAATTCTATAATACCCACACAAAGTCAAATGCACAAAGTGGCTGCATGCATTTGGAGTTTGTTTGTAATGGCTGGAGGCATTGGAGCATCTATTCTCTCTCTCTCTCTCTCTCTCTCTCTCTCTCTCTCTCTCTCTCTCTCTTTCTCTCTCACTCTCTCTCTGCAAATAAATAAATAATAAATAAAAGAAGCAAACATTCAAAGGATGGATGCTTTAGAATAAGTGGAGGGAAGCCAAAGAAAATGCTTTGCCTTAGAAACCAAAGTGCACTTATGAGCATTTTAGCCTCCTTATGTATAAGCTCTTTGACTAATATGCAGATTAGTATTTGTTTAAATACTAATGGCAATCTTAGGTCACTGGGCACTTGGCCCACTAGGTCCTAACTGAGTTGTAGAGACCCATGATTTTCAACTAGAGAAAAATTCTACCCAGATATTATTTGCCAATGCCTGGAGATACTTTTCACTTTTTACTTGACAATTTTCATTCATTGACACAATGTATGGTACTAATATTCCCCTTCCAATAGTTTCTTTCCTCTCATATCTTCCGCTGCACCCCACTTTTGTTCAACCCTAACCCTCTCCTAATATGATGGCAGTGTTTTTGGTTTTTCTCTATCATTCATGAGCAGATGTTGATGGATCCAGTACTGTGCAGGACCTCTGTGGGTAAAGGCAGCCCCTGTGAGGTCATGAATGCAATGGTCACTTCATATTGAAGACAATGTTTCAAAGAGCTTCTCCCCATTCTCTGGCTCTTCTGTTCTTTCTGGCCACTCTTTCACAATGTTCCCCCTGAGCCTTAAACAGCATGAAAGAGATGTATCATTTAGCACTCAACACCCACTTAGTCTCAGAACTATGATGAGATTAGTTATACCTTTTTATTGACAATTTTTATTCATGTGCATAGTGCATTTGGATCACATTTTCCTGTTTCTTTCTTCTGTCCATCCTCACCACCCACCCCCACTGAACCCCTTCTTCATTCCAACTAATCTTTCTCCTGTTTTGATTTCTTTCTCCTTCCTTGTCTTTGTCTCTCTCCTTCCTTCAAC
Source organism: Zapus hudsonius (assembly GCA_004024765.1). NCBI lineage: Eukaryota > Metazoa > Chordata > Mammalia > Rodentia > Dipodidae > Zapus > Zapus hudsonius. Next base: position 73,127 of record PVHP010002369.1, read on the forward strand.
TACTCCCTCTCTTACTTTGAGATCATTTTTTAGCCTTCCTCTCTCAACTATAATGGCATGTTGATGTGCCCAGTATTGTGAAGGTCAAAACTTTTGAGGAGTTTGGAGTTAGAGATATTTTTTATTGTCACAATTGGGCAAAGAGAGCATCTACCACTTAATGTATAGAGGGCAGGGATTTTTCTGAGCATTTTGAAATGCACACAGGACCTGCTCCTACCATGAAAAATGATGTCCCTAATATGCCCAACTGGAGAAGTCCTAGTATCTGAAAACAAGTCAAGGAATTGAGTCTGGCAGGACCTGGATATTTAGGACAAGGTCATAAAAGGTAAAAATTAGTAAGTGGCAAGTCTTGTGGGATGTGGTGAATCTTAAGCCTCTCTAGAACTTTCTCAGGTAAGAAACTAGACTGTTGTGCTCAGCCTGAGCCCAGTGATAAAGCTGTCCCATTTTGTTCAGCTTGATGGACCTCTACTGCTTGACACCATTGATAAGTCTTGTCTGCCTTATCCATAGCTCACTTCTCCGCCTTATCACTAGAAAACCTCATCCAAGAAGATAACCATCTCCTTGATCTTTCTCAAGATGAGGCTGGTGGCAACACAGGTGTGCTTGCTGGCACCCATGAGGATGAGGTAGCATCCCCATCCCCAGAAAGTGGAAGCACCAAAGTGAAACACAAATCTGATGGACTTTCCCTCCCTTCCCATTTCAAATTATTTGCTATCCTGGAGTTTTACCTCCTAGGAAAGCAGTGCTAATAAACATATATTTCACACTCTATTTTAGAGACCTGCCTAAGACTAACCTTCAGAATTTTAAAGAACATGTAAGGCATAAAATATATTCTTCAGTTTAACATCAGCATTTATTGGTATCTATTACATACATACATATATTTTAATGCTTTCCCTTTATATAAACGCAGCAGATATGTTCTGTTAGATTTCACAAAGCAATGTTTGATAGAATAGGAAAAATAATGTCACTTGTATGTTTTATTTGTTTGAAGTATACTGTCACTCCAAACCTTCATAGATTGTCCCCTTAAGTAGGTTTTTATAATTTGCTATTGAGAAAAATTCTGTTAGGGTGGCTAAGAAAATCAGACACAGGTTATACGGAGTAATTTGATACTTCTATCACAGAAATGTATCACGGCAAATTCTTATTAGACAGAAAATAGGTAGTTAAGATATTTGCAAGACATTTTTTATAGGCGAATAAGGAATAATCCCAGCACTTTCAAGTAGCTCTTATTGAATCTTCTGCTGGACTCATGTCTTTGATGCTGTCACTGGCCTACATTTTTTTCATTTCACTGTCTGGACGATGGCTGTACTCAGAGGCATGGTTATATTATTCAACTGATCCTGAAAGAAATTTTACTTAAATCAATGTTACCTCTGAAGTGGAAAGATGTCTCATGGCATTCTTGAAGAAGGATGTATTTTCCAACCAAAGAATGAATGTGTGTACATTATCCCTGTCATAGTCAGCCACAGGCTGCTGGGATGAATCCTCAAACCAGGCACAGTTTATGGGAGGAAAGGATTTATTTGTAGCTATATATATAGGGGAAGTTCCAGAATGCAAAAGAGGCTGCTCCCCTTTCATAGGTCCAAGCAGAGAGAAAAACCCATCACCGACACCATACAAACAGAACAAGGAACAGCCAGGAGGGCCAAGGAGAGAATCTCTTCCCCTTTATATAGCCTTAGGGTAGGGTCTTACAACCCTTCCCCAGACTTAATGGCTTCCTGAGTCTCTGGAATTTCCTTCCTGCATTGCCTACACAGGAAAGGATGTTTACTTCTAGCTCTCCTGAGCTTCCTTATATCCTGCCCACTATTGAGAGGCTGCCTTGCTATAAACATCCTCAGAGACCTGCCCAAGATAATTAAAAACATCAAGTTGACAACAAAACCTAACCATCACACTCCCCAAATACTAATGGAAACTACATTGAAAACATAATCTGCAAAACCAATGCTATTATTGTATTAAAGCTTTTATATATAAATGTTCATCTTCTCAATGACCAAGTCATCTGAAAAGTCTTATGTTATCCATGAGAAGACTATTATTGATATTTACTATTTTGATGTTCCATCTAAGTGGGATATGCATATGCAGGAAATTGTCTCCTTTCAATTAATTTTTGCAATCATTCACACAGAGATTGAAAAAATGACTTTATGATAATCTTGACTTTAGACTACCTCTGGGATTTCACATGGAAGCATACATTGATGGCCAAAATTATATATGGATTCTTTCATTAACATTTTTTAAATGCCAGTTTTTCCTTTTTTTTTTTCTTCCCACTTTGTATATTGTTGCTGAGGGGGGCAATATTATCATTTATGGCTTAGAATTTTTAAGAACTATTTGGCTCCAGGAATGCTTTTTTTGCCTTTTAAAAATATTTTATTTATTTATTTGTTTAAGAGAGAGAGGAGAGGGAGGCAGAGACAGAGCAGAGATAGAGTATGTACATGCCAGCAGGAATTCTTTTTTAAAATAATTTAGTTAGGACTCTGAACATTCCTACCATTACCTTCTGATTTGTCTTTTATGTTCTCTGCTAATGCAATGGCGAAACAGCAAAGATTTTAGCAGTAGATAGGAAATGCCTCTCTGTGCCTGGCTCTGATATTGAATATGTGTAACTAATGAAATTAACACTAGAACTGACTCCCTAGAAGTTGATCACAATTGACTTATTTACACTTTCATATCTTTTACCGCCAAATTTTCGATGGTAGTTAACAATAAACTATAAATACTGGTGACTACCACATTATATATGATATTTCCAGAAACTTTCTTGCAAGTGGATAGAAACAGAAAAAAAATTTACATTAGTCAAGTTTTCATGATGGAATAAATGAGGTGCCTGACAATTGGAGAGAAAGTTTTATTTTTCTGGCGACTAAGAATCTCTGGGTAAAGTTCAGGTGGCCTCACTACATAGGGTTGTGGCAGAAATGTCCCAGGAGGGTAGAAGCTCACCATGGGGAACACACTATTCAAGTTGTAAGCTAGGAACCCAGAGGGGGAAAAGATGAAGAGGCTAGGGTTCTACAATCTCCTTGGTAAGCACCCAATGTCAGGATTCACCTTGTTACATTTGGAATATTTAAAGTCAAAGCTCCAGATGAGGAGGAACACCCTTAATCTCAGAACTCAAGAGACTGAGGTAAGAGGATTGTCATGAGTTCCAGGGAAGTCTAGGCTATAGCATGACTCTGCTTAAAATAAGTGTCATAGTGAAGTTATTTAAGTGTTATTAACAGGAATTTTTTTGGGAATTGAACCTGGGGTATTGTGTATGCCAGACAAGTACTACATCACTGAACCACACCACAAGCCCTAGAAGTTTTGTTAATTGAACATATAGGAAATTGATAGTAATTTAGGAGATTGATAGTTGTGTTCTCATCTCACTGACAGAATTTATGAATGCAGGAGATCAAAAACAAATGAGGGATATCTATTTTGTTATTTCCTTTTTTTAGTTATCTCTAGTTACTGTGTATTCTAAATAAATGGACCAAAACTTCAAATATTATGTTTTTATAAATATAAATAAATACAAATATAAATATGTTTTTATGTTGTTTTCTCTACTGTTTCTTAAATTGGCGGGCTAGAATATTCTAGGCAGTTTTTCCTATTGTAAAAGTGTTCCTATATTGAAATATATCATGGTATTTAATCTTTTCTATCAATTTTCTCCTATCAATAATGATGACATTAATATTTTAGAAAACACAAGCTATTTGGGGGTCATAAATCATCTGTCTGGTTTTCTATTATTCATACAGACATGCAATTTTCTGGAAAATATTTTTCCTGCACAAGCCTCATGTAAACACATAAAGCTTCTATGATTTTCAATTTGTAAGTTTGGAAAGAATCTGCATTTAATATCCATGTAACAACATTATTATTTCTTCAGAATAAGTAATCTTCTTTTCAGAGGTTAGGCATAAGCTACCAGCTAACTAAAAGCATAAATATTTTATCATGGTAAACTCAAACATTTCAAATGCTCAGAGAAACTGCAAACCAGTGTTGGGAAGAAATGCATATGGAATCTGCCATTCCTAAGTAAAGTCTTCCATTAAATGCTATAATTCCATTTGTGCCTCATTTCCCTGCTTCCACAAGGGTCAAATTTTTGTTATTCATGGAGTTTCTTCTCACTCACAAATATGGTCTGAGACAATCACCATCCTAAGACCGTGCAGTAAATGTATGTTTGAATATAAAGAGAATTGTTTTCCCTACATAGGTGTAACATTTCACAGTGCACCAAATGTGTGCTTCTTTAAAATATCCTCATTTTATTTATCCAAAGCCTATTCTTAATGAATTAATTAGAAAATTTGTCACATAGTTTGTTTGTTGAAATAGATTAGGTACCTAAATAGAAATGCTGCATAGCCTCACTCTTAGGTGTTACCTAAAATAAATGGTAATTTTCTTCCAGAGTAGAGAGACCTGGTTTACCACAGGCAAGAGCAGTTAGGGAAGAGGGGGAGGGGCAGATGTTGGTGAAATGATAAGAAGTTACAGTTATAGGAAGAATAAGTTTAAGCTCACATGCATAGTGAAGTAAGTCATGGTTAATGACAATATGCTGTATTCTTAAATGATGTTAAGAGAGGAGGTGTTAAGTATTCTAACAACAACAACAATATTGTAACATGAGACAATCATATTGTTAGTTTGCAAGACTTAAGTCTCAAAAAAGTATATGTACCTCAAAATATCAAGCATCACATTATATAAAAAATAGAAATAATTTTATGTGTGCATTTCTTTAAAAAGTAGAGAAATAATTCTCTTCTACCACCTTGTTTATTGATGAAAAAAATAACTATAAATTCCTTAATTCAAGGATATCATGGAAGGCTAGTGTAAAAGTTCATATGACTACTTTACACATTCAACTGTATCAAAGGCTCCATTTCCCGAGCTTGATGATGGGGTGAGTGCACAACCAATTGTGTAGAAATTTTGTATATAAGCCACCTTCCCAACTGCCTAGCCTACAAGGAGCACCGATATGTATCTCCATGTGTATATGTGCAGGAGTTTGTTGGGCTGTGTTTATTAATTCACATAATTTCTTTAAGTATGAAAAAAATAATTTCAGCTAAAATTAAACAGGATATTAACATCCATCAAGTGCTCAGAGAGGGAGAGAGAGGAACAGATAAGTTCAAGTTCAACATTACCCAAAAAATGAATATTAAGAAAATGATTTTTATCCAAGGAGGCATGAAATTCAAACAGACCATTAAGATCAGATGAAAAATGTGAAGTTTCTTAAAGCACAGTAGTGTAAGTTACAGATTTTTGGGTTATTTTATGATACATTCTGGCCCAGTACTTTCAGTTTAGGTGTGTAACTTATTCAAATGTTGCTGGCTTCTTGATCAGATGAAGAATGCTGTAAGACATCTTTAAATCAGATTTTTCTGATTCTTTATTAAATAGATATGATTAAGAGCCACCTTTAGCTCTTCATCAGTAAGGAAATAATACCAGAATGGTAGGACAGTTTTGTTCAGGACTTCAATCTGAATCACCATTACATAGAATTCAGATATTTTTGAGGTACATGAGGACATATTTTAGGTGTTTATCTTGACCAACCCAGCTTCCAGAGAAAGAATGGCTATGCTTTCCATTTTTATATGTTGACATTCTCAGAAAGCAGTGGTGGTATTAGGAAATGAGATGGTGCCCTCAAAAGTGGAATTAAGCCCTTACACAACAGGCTCTTCCTCCCTCCCTCTACTTCCTCTCTGGCTGTATCTCTGCTTGAAATTAAAATAATTTTTTTTTAAATCTTTAAAAATGTCAGTAGTGATTGTGGAGGTGAGAGAACATGAGACATACATATTAAATAGGAAACATCAGATATATTTTGTGATGGCAAGGCTGCAGATATTTACTGAAATAATTCTTTAATGTGAGCTCAGGCTGTTTCTTCAGGGCGAGCTATACTAGGTTTTTCCCAGCGATTCATTGAACCCATTCACACAGGTTTCTAATGGATTTTTAAAGGAAAACTAGCAAAGTGGGTGTTATTTCACATTTTAAAACCCCACAGAATGTAATTGAAAGCACTTGCCAAGGCTTTTACAATCAGTCACATTTTATAATGGAAGCATACATCCACTCATTTTACTTCATAAAGTTTAATATTTTCATCTTATTAGCACATTGAACGGAAATAGTTCTAGCTTATCCTATGAACTATTCTGGGGAGAGTTAGGAATGATTCCTGCAGGAATAAATCCAAAACCAACTAAAAAGTAGAGTATCCATAGAGCTTAAATGATGAAAATCTATTTCCTAAACAAATATGAGATGTGGAAAGTGTCATTTGTACAGACGATGCCTAAACCATATCCTGTAAAGTTTAACATCTGCTCTCAGATCTTTCAATAATAGTTTTTATTAAAGATAAGGAAGGTTTTATGCACTGGTTCTGATTGGGCACTCACTAGTCCATTTAATCATCAGGAACTGATTTACTATTTAATGTCTTTCAGTGAAAAGAAAAAGGACTTGACTTCCATATTTACCTATGTCAGATTGGAAATAGACTGTGGAAAAGCAGGGTATATGTATCATGTGTATTTAATATTGCTTTCTTCACATATTTATATAGATATTTCTTTGAAATGATTTCTATTACCAAAACAACATATTCATCTGTTATACTGTTACATTGGTATCCATTACTAATTGTGATTCACTCTAAGTGTATTATCACTCAGATGAGAAAAATAACAGTATCTTTGCATCCATGCTAACCTACTGTATGAATTAATGGTTTTTTTCTAAAAGTCATAATTAGTGTGGGGGGGAGGGCACACACGTGTGTGTGTGTGTGTGAGCCTGTGTAATCTAAATTACAAATCTCAGGTTGTGATTGAATTGAAAGTCAACCAAATATGTTGATACCATGATGCCAGGAAGTGAAGAAGGTGATTAAATTATGATCAGGAATGTTCAATTTTCATGAAGAATAGAAATTTGGATTTTTAAAAACTGATGTTTATCAGTAACAGGAATCAACAACCAAGATCATGAGCAAGATACATACAGGGCATGTGATGGATTCATAGACTGGCCACATAAACTAATATTCTAGGAAAATAATAAGAGAGGGTTTACTTTAATGAAAATGTGCTAAAAAGAATTTATCATATTTCTGTAGAATTTACTCTTCTCAAAATAGATTTAAATTAAAATATAATTTAATATAAAATTGAGATTTCCAAGTGTTTATGTTGTTCTTTTAATTTTGTAGGCTGTTATATTCAAAGGCAATCCATTTTGTCTTTAGATCACTTGCAACATAGAATTATTATGCAGAATAAAGAAATACATGCTTATTGGCTATAATTATAGAATATTTGGTATCAATTACTATTCAACATGAATTAGAATGACTCAGAATTCATGAACCTCACAAATGAAATACTTATTAAGAATTAAGGCACTACAAAGACAAGGTAATCAATGCATACCCTTTTTTTATTATTTTGTAGCTAGATAATATTTTAGGAGCCCAAAGAAATGCATTTATTGGATATGGTTCAAGTATGGAAACTCAGAGAGGCATTTCTTTTTCAGCTATGAGAGGAATTAACTGTGTTGTTGTGAATCAGAGTTCCTTAGAAGTTTATTGAACACTGTTAGATAATGAAGGGAATCATGGGGTAATTTAAATGACAAAACATGCCTGAGGGATTAATGACTATACCATCTCCAAAGGTCATGTGAGAAGCTATTTTTCTATGTGTGATGGGCATTCACAGATATGGTTCTGGTCTTTCATACCTCCCATGAATGCACATAGAACTTTCTCTCCAAGCCTTTGCATTTTCTCTCTCTTCCTCCATGTGCACTGCTCCCTGCGATTGCTTGGACAAAGCAAATGCTGCTGAAGTAGCTTCCAGATATTTTTGAACCCAAGCTTGCTGCCTACTGCCAGGATTCCTGATTCTCACAATACACTTGCTTTGCATGGTTCACCTTGCTTGGAGAACACCCAAGTTGTTACATGGAGGATCCCAGCACACTCTCCACCTGTCAGGCATATCTGTCCTGAGGCCGACAATACATGAAGCAAAGAAATAGTTGGCATGTCTGAAAAAAATGAGGAGATGTTGCTGAAATCTCCTAACTCTGGAGAATGTATCATAAAGATTTAGCTTCCAAACACCAAAGCAGTGACCAGGAGCAATTACTATGATTATTACTTGGCAGTGTTCACGTAAACTCATTTCTTTTGTCCATTTGTTTTATTTATTTATTTTTTGCTACAGTTATGGAGAATTCCAACACATACTACGATAAAGAAGCAGATTATATGTGAACATCATAGAAATAAAAACCAAGTTCTGCAGGAGACAGGCAATTTTGAGAATATAATTCTCATAAAACTGAGAAAGGTTTATTTATTTGGAGAACAAGCCCCTAAAATATTTTTAATTCAGAGCATTGGAAAGGAGGAATCCTGACACTTTGGAGACATATTTTGGTAACTACATTTTGAGGAGGGAGGAATATAGAATTGTGAAAGTAATTCCAAGAGAAATGGGGGAAATGGTGAGACAAGTGTGGTAGTCCAAAGTGTATTCCTGGTAGTTGGGGGGAAGGGGCTGAGAATGATTATAATAAGCTTTCAGTCAGCCTGTGCTATATGACAAGAGCCAGGCAAGGTGGGGCAGGAGGGGCAGCACAGGGCGGGGAGGGGGGTGGGGAGAGGGCAGGGGAGAGGGGAGACAGGGGAGGGAAGAAGGGGGAGGGGACAGGGGGAAAGGGGATGGGGGAGGGGAGGGGTAGGGGAAGAGAGGGGAAGGGAGGAGAGAAGAGAGAAAGAGACACTAATGGAAAAGGAAATGCTCATGAAGTTTGTGAAGATGTCCTACAGTAGATACACAGATGGCTGTGACCCCTTTGTGAATGTGAGGCATGTCTCAAAACTGTAAGTGTGGCAGAGCTCAGAAGCAAGGACATGCAGTCCCTAGAGTTCCGCTGCTCTAACTTACTGGAAAACTACTTCATTACAGAGGACAGATTTCTGTCTGAAGTTCTCTTCTTCCATATTCTGAATTCTCTCTTTGCATTGGCATCTAGAAATAAATATAATTAAAGATTTTTTTATTTATAGCAATTTAAAAAGTGCTTTAATTTATTCTATCAATTGATTAGAAGTTGAAGAAGTTAAAATACTAAAAAAATTCAAACTTTATTTCCTAAACAAATATTTAGGATTTAGTTTTATAATCACACTATGAGTATAGATTTCAGCCTACTTTATAAGTGATATAAGATTCAAAATGACTTAGCCCTTTCACAGTCAGCTTTATCTGTGTCTTTTTTACAGAATATAAGAATATCTTGCCTGCTTGAGATTCATTAACAAAGTAAAACACAAACCAGTTAGTATATTTGTGCTTTAAAATCAGCTGACTGGGGATGGGGAAGGGGGACAATGAGGAATTAAGTATAACAACTCATTGTTGGCCCACTAAACAATGTAACTCATTGTGGACAATAGAAAATAAAATAAAATTCTGTAGTTTTCACTGGGGCATATAAAGTCTTTGAATGAAAAACTGTCATTTTTAAAAGAGATAAAGAACACATTTTGTTCACTGTCATGACATGACTTGTAAACAGATATTCAATGATCCTTGAGAAGTATAATCATGTCTCTTCTTATCTTTGACAAGTAATAGCCAATGACATCTAAACACAAGGAAACTTCTTATGGCATTTCTCTCTACCTAACGCACCTGTCCTCTCAAAGAAAATGGTGGTTCACAAAGGAATTATATTCCAGTTTATATTTGCTCAAAGGGTCACACTAAGAGAGACTTGTATAGTACACACATGGCCCTCAACAAACAAGATGAAAGAAAACACCAAAAACTTACTGTTTCCTCATTGTACTTATGAAAACAAATTAAGTTCTAGCACTGCATCTTCCTAAATCCTATATTTTAAATAAATAACTTGGATATTATGCAAATATTTAGCTATAACATTTGTATGTACTTTCTATATGTACTTGATTTGAGATCATATAAACAAGAGGAAAATTTTAGTTATTTTTAATGAAACATTTAAAGTAAAAACAGTGTTGGTTTTGGAATAAGAAAGTAAAGGAACATACCTATCATAGTTAGCCACAAGCCGCTGCGATGAATTTTCAAACCAGGCACAATTTGTGGGAGGACAATATTTATTGAAACCACAGATTGAGGTGAAGTTCTGTAATAGTGAAAGGAAAGAGGCTGGCCCTCTTTCACAGGTCCCAGCAGAGAGAAAAGCCCATCACCTACAACACACACACAGAACAGGGAACAACCCAAAGGGCCAAAAAGAATTTCTTCCCCTTTAATATAGTCTTAAAATTGGGGTCTTACAACTCTTCCCCAGACTTAATGGCTTCCTGAGTCTCAGGAATTTCCTTCCTGCATGGCCCACATAGGAAAGGATGTTCACTTCTAGCTTCTTTGAGCTTCTTTACATCAAGCCCCCGACTGAGAGGCTGCCTTCCTGTGAACATCTTCAGAGACCTACCCAAGATAATTGAGAAGATCAAATTGACAACAAAACCTAAGCATCACAATACCCATGTTAGAATCCAGTGATAGTCCTGCTTTCTTCAAGTTTTGGGCAAATAAAGGATGTATGCTTGGGGCAATGAGGATGAATACTGCTATCTATCTGAGAGAGAGAGAGAGAGAGAGAGAGAGAGAGAGAGAGAGAGAGAGAGAGAGAGAGAGAGAGAGAGAGAGAGAATGCGCAAGACAGAGCTGCTAGTCAGTAGAAAAGGTAACACACTCTCTCTCTCTCTCTCTCTCTCGCTCTCTCTTACTTCATCACTTGAAGACTGATCATGAGTGAGAACACTGCGGAACAATCACCTGCTGATTATGCTCTGCACACAGCTCTACACGGGAGACTCTTGTTGCCACAGAAGAGCCCTGGCTGACTTCTAGGAGGTCTAGGAATATAAAGCACATTTTCCTGTGACAATGCCCTTACAGAAAGGATAGCACATCCAACACTGAGGTTTACAAATGATAGTTTCTGAACAGTTTACCACTCTGCCTCATGTATCCTGATGATGATGTACATGCATATAATCCCAGCACTGGGGAGATAGAGGCGGTAGGATCAGGTGTTCAAGATATGAACACCTTGGATAGATATGAGATCCACACTAGTCTAGACTAGTCCTGACTTTTTCTCTTAGTAAATAAATAAAATAAAAAAACAAATGCACAGAATAGACAAATAAGCAACCAAACACAATCTGGATTGCCCAAGTCAACCGTGTCCACCCATTTTTAAAGAAAGTTAACAAAATTATCCAGGCCAATGCTTCTGAGAGGGGTTAGGACAGAATTTATAGATGGCAATGGGAATGAATGTGATAACTGTATCTAGATCCTGTTGCTCAATAATTTAGAAGCAGTCATAAAGACAAGATCACCTTTGGTATTCATTGGGTGGCAGTCATGGATGTCACTTAAACTCCCACTTGGTAAAACGGGTGGTTTTGTCAGTCTCTTTAGCTGCTTTTCTTCACAGCATCAGCATCTACACATGTTTATTGGACAGCAAAGACATGCCCTTGACAGAATATGCACGGAAGTATGAATTATACTCAATATCGTAGCACTGACTGGGAGTTTTCTCCAGGCAAATGAGTTGGAGTCTTCCAAGCTGCCTGGTTTGATCAGGTGGCTGGCAACTTGGTAATGCTGTATAATTATTGTGCCTGTGCCCCTCATCCGAATTTACTTGTCATGTGTTCTACTTTGAGCACTTTGTTCTCCACAATGCTTAGGTCTGTACTCGGTGTCAGTGTGGTTTTAGGATTGTCAATATCAAGAATTGGCAGCTTCAAGTGGTATTCTTCTGATGGATTTACATTAAGTCAAAAATATGAGAGCCATGTTTTTTTAGATGTAGAGTAAATCCTTGCCTTTGAATGACGTGCTCCAACACTATAATAAGCCATAGGCATGCCTTCTGGAAAAGAAGAATTTTCTAGCAATGATTCCCTCTATCATAGAAATAAGTTGAACATATACAGTACTTACCCATCACTGAACAAAGCAGCATGGAGACCCAAGACAGGGTCACCTCACCAATGCATGCCGAACCTAAAGACAGTTTGCTGGAGAACTTACTTGGATGAAAATAAGTTGAAATTCTTTAGTTATCCACAATGGTGTCTTGAAAATCTATCTATGATCTATCTATCTATCATCTATCTATCTATCTATCTATCTATCTATCTATCTATCTATCTATCTATCTATCTATCATCTAGCTATCTAGTGTAATTGAGGTGTATTTTACTAATGGAAAATGTCCTTTCTTGAGATAAGTAAGGATACACAGTCATATTTTGTATAGTTTTTCAGCAATCATGATGATGACTGAATGTCATCCTATAAGATTACAAAGAAGCTAAAAAATGTTTTATTATTAATAACATTATAGAAATCTTAAATTTATAGTGCTACATGTTACTCACATGTTTATAGTAACACTCATGTGAGAAACCAACTTGGTATAGTATGAATGTAAATGTTGCCATAGCCTTAGAAATTATCGTTGTGTTTTAAAAAATTATTTTATATATATTATAACAGGTTATGCAATATTAACTTCTTTCCCCAATTCCCATTTTCTTGGGGGCCCTCCTTAGTGGGTTTATGGTAATTTCTGTGTGGTCATGAAGGCATCAGTAATTTCCTATGGGGTAGCAAGGAACCATGCCTCAAGGTAGTACTACCCAGGCTAACAATCTTTCTGCCTCCTCTTCTGCAATGTTCTCTGAGCCATGGCAGGCTTGTTGGCAGTTTGGTTTAGTGTTGAGTTCATTGTAGCCTCTGTATTTATGCTTTCATAGGTTTTTATTATTCTAAATGTCTGTCACTATCACCCTGGGGCTGGCTTTCAGGCTACAAGTAAGAGAAGTATTCCTAAATTCCCTTCCTCTGAAATTTCTTCTGGGCCCTGGCAGATGTAATAGAGGTGGAAAGTCCACATATCTGGTACTGGAAACCAAGTCCAAATTCCCTGGTCAGGAAAGAGTGGGCTGGAAAACTGTGATGGTTAGGATTTGTTGTCAACTTGATCTTTTTAATTATCTTGGGTAGGTATCTAAGGATGTTTACAGGAAGACAGCCTTTCAGTAAGGGGCAGGATGTAAAGACACTCAAAGAAGCTAGAAATAAGCATCCTTTCCTGTGTGGGCAGTGCAGGAAGGAAATTCCAGAGACTCAGGAAGCCATTAAGTCTGGGAAAGGGTTGTAAGACCCCATCCTAAGGCTATATATAAAGGGGAAGAAATTCTATTCGGCCCTCCTGCCTGTTCCCTGTTCTGCGTGTATGGTGTAGGTGATGGGTTTTTCTCTCTGCTCAGAACCTGTGAAAGAGGACCAGCCTCTTTGGCTGTTAGGGAACCTCCCCTCAATCTGTAGTCTCAGTAAATACTTTCCTCCCCCAATTGTGCCTGGTTTGAAGAGTCATCCCAGCGGCATGTGGCTGACTGCGACACACACCAAAAATCTCCTTAACAAGTTTGACTACCCCCTTTAACGCAAATTGCTCTCACATTTGTTTGGCAAATCAATTTTTACTTGACAGTTTCAGAGAAACAGTGGAGAGCCTAGATCCATCTAAAAGACAAGAAAATAGGTGAGTGTCCACCATGAGGTTTTCCACCTCAACCACATCTGTCAGGTGTTTTTGATTAAGCTTTCTACTTAGTTCCCAGATGGTAGAGTGTTTGAGAGTGGAAGCTTTTCTAGAGGAGGTGTTTTTCTGGAGGTGGACCTTGGGGTTGATTAGCCCATCCCTACTGTGTTCAGAGCCAGCTTGCACTTGCTGTTTTCTCTCTGCTGTGAATGTGTGATGAAGTGAGCCTGCATCTCCCATGAACATGAAGCTTCCCCTGGGCTAAATAAGCCTGAAAGAAATAATTTCCCCCCATAAACTACTTTTGGTCAGGTGTTTATACCAGCAATGACAAGCTAACTGCAATACATACTTAACCTTACAGTCATGCACAAGTATGCTTCACACGCCAATGGCCATTTTTCAAAAACAAAACTGTGTTGCAAATCCAATGACCCTCTCTTTCTAACCAATCTCCATTCCACAGAACCAGGTGGGCTACCAACTTGTTAATCCAGGGGGGGATCAAATCACTCAGGCCCCTTCCTTCAAAAAGTCCACATTCTTCCTGTTGTTCTAATGCAGACCAGCTGGCCCAATCTCAATGGTTTTCATCTCTCAAACAATTGCAGGTGAACGGGCAGTAGTTTCGACCAAAAGATCTTCTTTCTGTGCCATCTCCATCTGCTCACACCAGTCCATCTTTACGTAAAACAACCCTGCACAGGTTCCCAGGACACAGGCAGACAGAACACAGCAAGCCTTTCACACAAACTGCTTCTGGCACAGTCCTGATAAAGTTCTTTCTCCCCCTCGTAAGCCAAAACTCACAGTCCATAGTTCTCATTACATTCAGGTCTTTCAGCTCTGACCAGAATGATCCAATACGCTGTACTTACAGCACTGCAAGGCACCTCTTAGGATAAGCTTTCCAATCTGTCCACATTCCTTCTGCAGATCACTTCCAAAAGCCCAAAGCCACAAGATCAGGGTTCTAGCAGCAACAGATGACCCCACGTCCTGGTACCAAAACTGTTGCAGTCAGCTTTCTAGTTGCTGCGCAGAAAGAACCCAAGCAAAGGCGGCTTGTAGAGGAATGGGTTTATTTGACTTATGGACTCGAGGGGAGACTCCATTCTGGCAGGGAAAATGATGGCATGAGCAGAGGGCTGGACATCACCTCTGCCACAGCACTACAAACAGCGGCAGGAAGGTGTGCCAAACACTGGCAAGGGGAAGCTGGCTTATAACCCCATAGGCCTGCCCACAACAACACAGCTTCATCGAGGTTGTAAAACCCAAACTGCCATCAGCTGAGGATCGATCTATCAGAACACATTCAATTGTTTGTGGGGGACACCTGGATCAAACCATGACAGTGTGTAATGCATGATTCTCGATAGTGATCACGAATGACCATGGTGCCAGCTTATGTATTTACCACGGTGTACTGCTATCGATGCAGCCACCATTTTAACCATCCTAGAAGTTTAGACACATCCTATGTGTCGACTCGAAAGAGAGGAAAAAACTAGCCAAGGAACTAATAAACACAAAGAAAGCAATATTTTTTTTTAAAATGACCACAGGAGTGCTAGAGATATGGCTCAGCAGTTAAGGAACTTTCCTGCAAAACCTAACCACCCAGGTTTTATTCTTTAGTACCCACATAAAACCAGATGCACAAAGAAGTGGATGCATCTGAAGTTCATTGTTCATTTGCAATAGCTGTAGGTCCTGACTCACCCATTCTCTCTGTCTGTCTCTTCTATCTCTCTCTTCTTGCAAATAAACCATATATGTGTGTGTGTGTGTGTGTGTGAGTGCTTTAACATATATGTGTGTGTTTAACATATATGTAAGTTAAAACACAATAAGTTTTTTCATTTTGTTTTGTTTTTTTTTTTTTGAGCCCAGGTTGACCAGGAATTCACTATGTAGTCTCAGGCTGACCTGAAACTCACAACAATCCTCCTGCTTCTGCCTCCCCAGTGCTGGGATTAAAAGCATGAGCTACTAACACCTGACTACAATAAGTTTTTAATTATGAATAATTTTTGTAAATATAAATACATTGAACTTTCTTATTAAAAAATAAAACTTTTTCACTCTCAACTCTATGCTGTGCACACGACATTCACTATACAATCAAGAACAGACATTAATTCAAATTGAATAAATAATTAGGTATTTCACTAAAATGATAATCAAAAATAGCAAGATCTAATTAAACTACCAAATAAACTTTAAGTCAAAGACTACCATAAGAGACAAAGTATGTCATAACAAAATATTGACAGGTCCCCTTCATCAGGAAAACAGAACCATTATTTATAAATATGTATTCATGAAGTGACAAAGTACTAAATTATATAAATCTTTCATCATAAGTTCCATGGAAGAAGCACATACCAGTGATGATAGTTGCCTTCGACAGCTTAAATTCAACAAGTTAACATGAACCTTCAAATAGGAAAATCGATAATGAAACAGCTGACTTGAACAGCATCAGAGAACAATACATCTAATGCACACACAAAAAAAATCCACACAATAGCTACACAATATATATTGTTCCCAACAGAACTGGAGATGTAGGTTCCAAGTGAGATTACAGAGCAATTCTTCATGGATTTAAGAAAGTTTAAGTCATGCCAAGTATCTTTTACATAATAGAATGAATTTACAAATGAAGAAGCGAATGGAAATTAGGAAATTTATGCATCAACACACACTCAAATAAAGAAATCAGATAAGAAATTAGAAACTACCCCTAAAACAAATGAAAATAAAGTGAAAAGCATTCTAAATTTATGGGATACAGCAGAAGCATAAGTATAAACAGGGAATTTCATCTAAATAACAATAAGACATTGAGCTCATTATAAGTAGTAATAGTAGATTAAGTAATATATGTTAGACAAAGGGAAAAATTCAGCAACACACACACGCACACACACACAAAAAAACATGAAATTACAGGACTCCAATAACTCAATACCTTTGGAGAAGAATGTTTGCTGTGGAAAAACTTCTTGGAGAGAGAGGAGAAAGTACTTAAGGAATGAAGGAGTCTTCCAGTATACAAAGCTCATTGCTTAGGGAATGACAAAGCAGCTCATAGACAGAATAAATATTTGGACATATGCCATGTGTCATTTGTTGTTTTATATTTCTAGTCATTAAAGAGCATATGTAAGCATTGATAGACAAAAGTATTAAGAGAGACAAAAACAGAGAGAGACACAGAGAGAGAGAGGGAGAAAGAGAGAGAGTAAATTTGGCAGTAACAAATCATGGTCACTTAATATTTATAAATAATCACTAAGAGTGCACTGTACTTACTACAATCAGAATATTTGAAAGAAATTCAGAAAACTCTAAGCTATCTAACAATAACAATTTCTAACTGTCACAAATATTTTGTTGTGTTTTTCAGTTGACCCATAAAGATTTTAATTGGCGTCTACATTTCATATTATCTCACTGCTTAGTTTTAACAAAAGGTATTGAAGAAAATCTCCTTTTCTTATTGATTTAAGTGGTCCCTTATAACTCTGTGCTGAACCATGCACCAGAGCTAAATATAATCAACCCAACAAAGCATTTTGAGACTGGGAAATTTTTTTTTATTTAATTTATTGTCCATAATGAGTTACAACATTTAGTGGGCAAACAATGAGTTGTTATCCCCAATTCCCCACTGCCCTCCCCTCCCCCCTCCACTGGATAACCTCCTCCATGGTTCGTCTGGATCAGTCCTTGTGACAGGGGACCATGAATAGCCTAGTATTCAGCCAGGTTCTCCTGGCCGTGCCTCTGGATAATCTCCCCCACCACGGCTCTTACAATCTTTCCGCCCCCTCTTCCGCATAGTTCCCTGAGTCGTGGTGGATGAGTATTAAGGCTGCTTTAAGGTTGTGAGCTTAGAGGTCTTTGTGTCGAAATCATTGGTTTCTGTCTCACTGGCTTATCCTGTG
>PVHP010002370.1:0-90646 GCA_004024765.1 Zapus hudsonius
AAATGTGTTTGAAGAGAGAGATAATTACAAAATTTTCAGACTGGTTAGCCTTGATCTTGATGGAGTGCCCCACTGTAAACTCTGCTGTCTGTTTTTGTTAGTACAAAGGAAGCAGAACCAGCTGATATTGCAAATGAAGGCTGTTATTAGAAGAAACATTTAAAAATAGCTTGATTGGTTCAATATTCCATGCCAAAAATGTACTGTATAAACAGTTTAACATGTCCAGCCAATATTTATAGCTGGCAAAGTTAGCCCACTCCCCAGAATGCATTAAAACTGACATTACAAGGTCTCAATTCATTGTGGTTAGAATTAATAATGTTTCCTCGCATCTGGTAATTGGCAGAAACCTGTGGATGTCTAACCCTGCTCACCCTCTGTGTTCAACGTTCTGTTGACTCTGCCATGACCTTCAAGGTGAACTTCAGAGGTCCATGAGAGGTTTATTCGCTTTGGCAGGAAAAAAGGCTGACTCCAAGCATAGCTGAGAGCTTTACTACATTCCCGTACCTTACAAAACTATCAACATTTTCTCCCAAACTGGCTATCTTTCATTTTTCATATGAGAAAAGCCAAAACAAGAATTAATCAAGGAGCCCAAATTTTCCAGCTCAGAAAAAGGAGGAAGACAAAGAAAAAGCCTCAAGGAGAGAAATTCTCTGAGTTCACTATATCCATCCTTCCATCTAACTTGAGTGATAGTTTTAAGAAGCTCTTTGACTTACTATGAACACATATTCAGCTTTATTTACCTATTCTAATGAAGCAATTTTACTATGGGGATTTGCAAGAGGATTTCCAAATTTCACAAGCATAAGGAATTTTGCTCCCACCCTGACATTTTCCACCTGGGGGATATTTCGTATTTGATCTCAACCTAGATCTTACTGATATGGAGCCTACATTCGAAAGACAGATCTAAATTACAGTCTTAATATTATAAATAGAGAAAATTAGTAAAACATCAACTTTTCTCCAGAAAATATTTGGAATCTCTTAGTTTGAAGACACCCTGTCTAATCCTCTCTTCTTATGGATAGGTTTGTGAACCATTTATTAACTTACAAACCTCAAGAGAAAATTCGAGATATGATAAAATATATGTATAATTTCTTTAATAAAGCCAAATGTCCACTATAAATTTTAAAAGCTGGGATTCTGCTATTTAGGTATTTTAAACAATGGGGAGAAGACTACTGCCCTAAATTCTGAGTCTATTCCTAGGCCCTACTAATGAATTCTGGAGTCTAGGATCATTTTACGTGTAACACTCTAAGAAGGCATTGCCGTGAAAATGAAATGTAGCTGATCATTGTAGTGCTTTAAAATGCTGTGCCATTCTTAATTCACATCAATCAATTGCAATCATTAATCAAGATGAAAGCTATGGTTTGGGTGAATGCTTAATATTGATTCCAGCTTAAATTTCACTGCAATTATGACTTAATGGTGAGCAATATGTGTAATATTTAAATTTAATCTAGTTTAAACTGTCAATTAAGTTCCAGCTGGGAAAAGGACAAGTCTTGTGACCTGGACAGAAATTCGAAAGAAATCTTATCTGAAATGGAGGAGGAAAGAAGCCAAAGGGTCAAAAGTGCAAGGGGAAGTGGACATTTATGGATACGTGCAATCAAGGGCTGCAGCTCACCAGGCTGCTCCAGGGCAGACGTAGGAAAGCAGGAGCCAAGCTGGAAGCTGGCTTACGAGGCAGCTTGCACGTCAACCCTTTCAGATTCAAGATAGCGGTCCTAAAGGAAGAACCCGAACTCCTTACTTATTGCAGTTTTCTACACTAACACAGCAAAATCAGGTCAGTTCATTTATCCACTGCCCCAAATGTGTTTCCTCAATTTTCCTCCATCAAATAGCATTTAGCTGTGTGCAGATCTTTAATTCCACAGATTCCTGTTTTCCACATCTGAAAATGTATGTTTCAACCAATAATCCATAAGGCATTGTGGAATTGCCTTCCTGTTTAATTACCTCTTTCTGCTGTTCTTTGCTTAATTTGGGTGTCATTCTACTGTTCTGTGGGAAGAAACAATGTTTCCAGCCTGAATTCAGGGATCCATGTGAGCAGCCAGCCTTGATTCCAGCACTTGGAGGATATGCATTGGGCTAGACTATATGAAGACCTGTTCTCAGGCCACGATTCTTAGAATGTTACATGGCCCCCTGACCTACACTTCATCACCAGGGAAACTGGTTCTCATCCCCCAACATAGCAGGTCACAATCTTCACTATGTGTTTTATATAATAAAGGAGAGGAACGTCAAGGTTCCAAACCTAAGAAAATGATGAGGACATCAAAAGCCTAATTGCCTTGACCTGTCCTGTGCCCATTACATGTCCCACAGTACCCAGTAAATATATGGAAGGACTTTGTATTAACGAAAAAGAAAATCCAATATAGAATGACAAGTGGTTTCTCAATTTTTTGGCCCCATCTTATATCTACAAAATCAGGCAATTAGGTGTAGGGATAGAAATTAATGGAATTTATTATTCATTTATGCTAGGTAGGGTCTCAAAACTTAGCACAGATTAACCTATAACTTGCCATGTTGTCCAGATTGATCTCCAATTTACGATCCTCCTGTGTATCTTCATGAGTTCTAGGCTTACAGGCCTGCGACATCATTCTCAGAAGCAATCTGTGTTTGTCAAGAACTTCAGCTGATAATGAAACAGGCCAAAGTTAGGAATGTGATCCAATTAAGAACTCTGGGATGTGGTACCTATAATAATAAAAGTCCCAGAAAAGAGGAAATATTTCCAAGTGGGAAAACATGACCACCAATCTAAAGGAAATTGGAGATACATTACCCTTTAAAACGAATATTACAAAATTTATACAAATGTTTAAAGAAATCCAACATATAAGAAAGAAATAACACCACCAAGGAAGCAAAACAAACACACATTCATGGACACACCAAAATGACAAAATGGTTCATCTCCATGGACAAGGTGAGCACACAGGACTTCATCTCACCAGATCAGAAAGGAAACACACATAAATATATAGGAAAGGTACTAAAAGGTGCAAGAAAGGAAACCAATGAATTTCACATAAAAAAAACTTTAATTTAAAACAATAAATGGTAAAAACCAAATAATTAAGAAAATTTACAAGGAATGAAATTGAATTCATCCGAATAGAGACAACAGTGTAGAAGAATATTATTCTATTCAATGTCAATTATATAGAATGTATGGTTGACCTGGTTAGTTTTCCAGGAGCTAGGCAAATGTTCTAGAAGCCTCATAATGATAATAGTCCTGTCTGCATATAAAACTTCTCATATCAGACATCATTAATTGTTAGCTTGAAATCTACTCCATCCCCATTCTTTCTTTCTGACACTGTCGGGGATGATTTTGATCAGTTTCACAAGGTCAAGTTTTTCAGAAAAAAAAAAACCCTCCCAGCTGTAGGGAGAAAGCCATAAGGAATTCAGTCCAAGGCTAGAATCATGAACAGTGTTAGGTCAGCCAGCATTTTCTCACTGATTAGAAATGACCACTTTGCATTTTGAAATTGCATGTCTACCTGTGTATTTCTGGAATCACGGCTTTTGGTATTTCTCTACCCACTTGATAATGCCATGTTAGAGTACAATATCTCATGCTTTTCCTTATTTAAAGAAATAAACAAAACTATTTCTCTTAGGTCCAAGGCTTGACATAGGTTTCCAGAGTAACAAGCAGATGCCCTGTTGCGGATGCGAGAGAACTGAACAAAAGCCCTCACTCAGACCAGGACAGGAATAATGAATGGTGTTGTCTTAACAGTTAAAGTGTCTTGCATAGAGGTATCTCAAAGGCTGCATGGTAGTTCACTTGGACAACCTAGGATATGTGGGGTTTTTTGTTTGTTAAATGAGTTTGAAAACATTTTAGAATCCCCAAAAGTAGACTTACATTCTTTTGAGTATTGCTGAAGATAGATTATGGTTTGTCACCAAATTTTATGTTGAAATTAGATCCTCAGTTTAACAGTGCAGAAAGGTGATGGAACCTTTAGAGATAATTAGGATATGGGGGCTCCACTTCCTAAAGAAACTGATGTTCTTGGATGACTAGGTTACATCTGATGAGAGGGAATTGAGTCTTCAAGAACTGGGATAGTTACCAAGAAGCACGTTGTTAGAAAGTATGCCAACTCCTTCCCTCGGTTTATTTATCTTGTATTTACTTTTCTTCATATACCGGCTCCCAATGCACTTGGAACGTAAGGATCCCTAGGCG
Organism: Zapus hudsonius; assembly: GCA_004024765.1. Lineage (NCBI taxonomy): Eukaryota > Metazoa > Chordata > Mammalia > Rodentia > Dipodidae > Zapus > Zapus hudsonius. The sequence continues at coordinate 4,259 of PVHP010002370.1, forward strand.
AATAAACCCCTTTTTCCATTATAAAGCATCCAGACATGGGAATTTTGTTATGATTATACAAAAGAAACTAAGACAGATTAATGCTGAACTCTATAGTCAAATTTTATGAGTTACAGTGAAAGAAATAAACACCAGTAAAACCCTTCTAGTTATATGCAGATTAGCAATTGTGTCTAAAGAAAAGGAATTTGAAATTGTGTAGGTACACAACACAGTATGTTTCTTTTGATTTTCACATTTAACTGCCTTGAAAACTGGATCAGATCAAATTATGCTCATGAAGAGATTAATGGTTCACTGGTATAGCAAAGTTAGAAAAGGCAAGTTAGAAAGTTTGGTAGAAAACTCCAGAAAAAAAAATAAACATTCCTATGTTTTTTTTGTGTGTTTGCTTTTTATGTTTTTAGTAGTCTTGCTCTTTTGCAAATTAGTTCCTGATCAGCCCAAAGAAATAGTCATGAACTTGATTGACTCTAGCACAAATGATTAAAACTATTGATTACTTTTACTTCATTTTTTTTTCATCTCTGGTTAAAGCGTTTTGTAATTTGTTTTCTATACTGACTTGCTTTGGTTTCTAATGCTACAGTATTGTGTTAGGAGTAGAAAGATCTCGTTGACACTGAGTAGATTTGGATCAGAAAAGTGAGCAAAAGACAATGTTCAAATACACAAAGCAGCAACTCCAACAAGAACAAGAGGGATTACACAGCTTTAGCTTCCGAGCCTGAATCTTCCCCATTCAATCACATCAGAGAACTTCTGTACAATTCAGTCGACATGAAAACGGTCTGGCTGTGACTATAATATTGCGTTCTTCATTCTTTGTTAATCTAATTCATTTTCTCATGTGACACAATACCCCGTGTTCACAAATTTGCTCTTGAATCAAGAAGAAAGAAAAAACACATAAATCCTGAAACAGCATGTACTCTTTCTCATCTTGATATTATCCAGTTCTTTGATAGGGAAACATGGGGGGTGTGGCGCACTGGGGAAATTAAAAATCTGCGACAGCACTTTCCAATACAAAGATTCCCTAAAGCCAGGAAAATTGGCGTTGGCAATTATCAACATCAGCTCTCTGTGGGGCGGATCTGCCGAAATGCTCTGGGTGGTCTTTATGTGCTTTCTAATGGGCAGCTTGTTTGACTGGAGGCAGAGAAAAGGCGCTTGAAGGGTTTGCAATCATCAGGCAAATAGAAGCCTATGAGAGCATGGGCTGAGCCAAGCACAGCACTGGGGATGGGTAGGATAGCAAGACTTTAACTTGAAGAAGATGACAAATAGAGCCAATAAAAAGAGACACCTGTAACTTAATTTTATTTTCACATTTTTCTATAACTCTGAAAGCTCACAGCTTTCACATTTCTATTTAGTGCCTCCCAAATCTTTTTTCTAACTTTGTAAAATTATTTATTACAAAGGTTGTAGTCATATATCACCTTGGCCTGCTCCCAATTTCCCTGAGGGCCCTTCTCAGTCAGGTTATTTGGGATTATTGGTCTTCTCTGTCAAGTAATTAAAGTCCCAGTCAGTCTCTGTGCAGGGGAAGAGGGTGGATGTGAGCTGGGCCTCAGGATATCCTTACCTACCCTGTGGCTCTTATCATCTTTCTGCCTTCTCTCCTGCAATGATCCTTAGTCCTGGTGGGTGTATAGACAGTCGAATTTAGTGTTGGGTTCTCAGTAGCCTCTGGATTTCTGCTTCAATGGGTTTTGACTAATCACAGTATCTGTCACCATCTCCCTGGAGCTGGTTGTCAGACTAGCAGTGAGGGCAGTACTCATGTGGCTGCTTCTGCTACAACTTTTCCTAGGGTCTGGCAGACATGGTAGAGGTGGCACATCTCATGGCAGACACTGAGATATCTCTTATTGTCATATTGACAGATCTTGGATCTCCCCAGTGTTCTCTGATATCTGTAAAATAAAACAGATTCTCTGACCAAGAGTGAGAGCAGCTTTGATTAAGGGGGATATACATAGTTATTTGAGACTTTTTGATTTGTTTCTCCACTTTTTTATTGAGAGAGGAATGTGGGCTTCTCTCTAGAGTCTATGAGTGTCCTGGCCATGGGATTCTGACCTGGTTCCCTGGAAAAGGTATGTTTTTTCCCACTGAGTGTGCTTAATATCCAAACAGAGGGAAATTGGTTACCAGCAAAGGCTGAGTGCCACTATTGTACTCCACCCAAATCTTATGAGGCACCCAAATCCACTTATATCTGCCTAATGACCTGTTAAGTGTAGAACCAGGACATGATGTTTCTTAAGAATATATATTATTGGTACTCAAAGTACACATGTAAATATTTGGACCCTGCAGAGATAAAATCAACTGGACAATTACTGGTTTACTGCTTAGGAACACACCTTATGGGTATGAAGAAAGTTATTTCCCCTCACTTTCAACCTGTGGGTTCTTTAAAGAAACGAAGAGAAATGTGTCCTGGCTGGAGTGAGGTGGAATACTCCATTACTTTGTGAAAGATCCCGGAGCTCATCCTCGAGAAAGATCGGAGGACAAGGATTTTAGTTCACTGCATAAATGGAAGCATCTGTAGACACTTACACATACGAGAAGTAACAGAAAGAGATTTTATGAAAGTCATCGTAGTCTCGGTGGGTCAGGAGGCACCTTGAGCAGCAGGTGGTACTGGCTTAGATCCCTTAAGGCCTGCTGGCTAGCAGTCTACTTTCTTCAACTAGGCTCCAGCTCCTAGGAGAGCAAAGGTCTCCAAAACCAGTTCCACCAGCTGGGGACCAAATGATCTATCACCTGAGCCTGCAGGGACATTCTTCGTACACACCATAGAAATGCTTCTCTTCCAAAAACTACTAGTTCCAAAGAGGTGTCAGAAGGATTTGCAAAGGCCAGGTAATCTTGGAAGGGTGTCACAGAATATGCTGGGGAACGTGTGCCTGTAATAAAAGGACTTTGTGTCAGAATTGGCATTGGTTAAATTTTGGCAAAACTATAAAAATGACTTAAATGTGCCGTGATCCCTTTCCATTTTCATAAGGAATCCTCTCCCCCACTCATTTTGCTCCACAGCCCTATTAGGAGGAATAATTGGCTATTTGTGATTCTCAGTTTGGTGGGTGTGCTTATTAAAAAGTTATCATTTCCCTAACCATGGGTATCGTTTGTCTTTGCTCTTACTAACCTCTGCTTCTAATATGACATTTTATTTTGGAATATTCCAGACACATATTGAACTAATGATTACTATGTTTATTTTTAAATTATTAGCTCAGCATGGTGGAACGTAATTGTAGCATTTAGAAATCAAAGGGAGGAGGAGAGGAATTTAGGAGCATCCTTGGAAATATAGTTAGTGTGCAGTCAGCCCAGGCTACATGAGGTCCTGTCTCAAAAATATAAACAACGTCGAACCTTTTCTTGAATTTGTATGGAGAAAATTTTCAATTCCTATGACAACTGAAAGCAGGTAGAAAGGATTTAAATATGAAGAATTCTGCGATTTGTTTCCAATTTTTTTCAAGGTTAATGATAAGAGAGATGAAAAAAGTGGGGTCTCTTAAAAACACTGTATATTTATAAGACCTGAATTTTTGTGTGGTATCTTTTCCTTGCATCAGGCCCCAGAACTCTCTTGAACATCAGCCAACCCTCTCTGTCCCTGGGGATTCTATCTCTACCTCACCGGTGGTGAATGTTTCTCTTCTATCTTCGTTCCCTGGTACCTGTGTATAATTGACAATGCCTTTGTCATTTTAGTCTCCTGAAAACTATTACTGATGGGGGGATGAAAACAACATATATGTAGAAAGCTAACATTTTCATCATCATAGGAGGTACTTCCTATTTATCTCAAAATATTTAATCTGAAGCAATAGTAATCATACTTGCTAACATTGATTAAAAACATATTACATATTACATTTACATGACCTTTTAAAGCTATTTTTCCATTTATACTGAAAAAAGATCTGGGTTTATAAATGATTAAGTTGATGCTCTAAAAATTATATTTGCTAAGGTCACCTAGTTTATAAATGGCAGAGATGAGACAGAGATTATATAAAAACTTTATCTTATTTTAGGCAAAGCATTCATGTCTTCTAATCTAAGGTGTAACAAGCTGATTATAAGGTTATCTAGAATGGTCAGTACTTAATGTGTGAAACTTTCCCTTATCTTTCTCAATATGGATATAAGTGATTCAGAAAATTCATCCCCAAGGAAAGAGTGAATACCTGTAGCCCTCTAGTGGCCCCAAAACATTATCCATTTCACAGTGAGCTGGAATGCCTCAGAGTCATTTCATCTGTCCACCATTCCTGCTAAAAGACTTGGGAAGGAAGGGAAAGAAACCTCTCTAGACTGACTTCAGGGAGTCTTTATTCAGAAAACATCTTTAAAAGCCTCTAATCAGAAGAGAGTAGGCTCTTCCAAAATCTTATGCCCCTGTACTTTTTATTTTTGCATGCTAGATAAAATTATCAGATATTGGGAAAATATAATTTTGAAAATATGTTATTGTCAACAACAATGAAAAAAGACTGAAAGAATCAGGATAATGAGAGACAAGATCAAATATTCTTTTACTTACTGGTTCCCTTTTTAAATACATGTTATTATGTAAAGTTTATTATGTGACATTGTTGATCAAATACAAGAGTCAGTCTCTAAGATATTTAGAGTTTAATGGAGAAGAGGCCATGTTAAGAAAACGATAACATTTTGTGTTAAGAACTGTAAGGCACTCGGAGGTGCAAGACAAGCATTAGAATAAGCTTATAAATTTGTCAAAGGCTCTTAAGGAAGGTGATATAAATTATGTTAATTTTTATCAGACAAAATATGAATAAAATCTTGGCAAAAGCAGAAAAGGTCATAGAGTTTCCAGACCAAATATAAAATCAGTGAAGTGGTCACAGTGAGACAGTCACAGGCAGTTGGGTGTTGCTGACACACACATGTGTAGTGTAAAGGGATTATTAAGTAAGTATCTGTCTCTTCTCAGGTGACAAAGGCTTGCAAGCCTCCACCAGTCTCTCAGCAGAGCCTCGGGAGCTCTGCTCCTCCTGGCCTCATGCTAAGGACAGTCACAGTTCATGAAGGCCTGACCTGGACTACAGTCGTGCATCAAGCTGGAACTCTGGGATGCCATTTGTCCTTGAGTCCACCTTCTCCTTCCTTAGCTTCTTCACAATGAACTCTTGATCTTCCTCCCCTCGTGCAGAAAGTTCTTTCTGGAAAAAAAAAATCACTCTAATAACAATCTCAGTCTGTCTTGGGAAACTGATCTGAAACATCACAAGTGGTCCAAATTCCATCCTTTGGTCATGTCTTCCTTCTTCACCATTGACAAATGGGATAGAAAACATTGAAATGTGAGAAAGACTGTGGCTGTGGGTCCCTTGTTCATCCCGTCATTTTCTGCGGGGTTCCATATGGCTCCTCCATGATATGGCTGTGGTGGCTCATCTCTTGCCAGGATCTCAGCTATGGGCCTACGGTTGGTTGGTAGGGTTAGATGGGCCCCAGCTCTCTCGCTGCATCCTGAAAAATACAAACACAATCTCCATTGGAGAGTGAGATCAGTACAGGTTAACAAATATACACAATTCTGGATTACCAAGGTTCTATTTTTAGTAGCCTCCCACAACATTAAAGCAGCCTTAATACCCACCCACCACGACTCAGGGAACTGAGCGGAAGAGGGGGCGGAAAGATTGTGAGAGCCGTGGTGGGGGAGACTGTCCAGAGGCATGGCACCCCTCAGTAACAACACACTTGGGCCAGGAGGACCGGGCTGAATACTAGGCTATCCATGGTCCCCTGTCACAAGGACTGATCCAGACCCACGGAGGAGGATATCCAGCTGACTGGGGATGGGGAAGGAGGACAATGAGGAATTTGGGATAACAACTCATGGTTGGCCCACTAAATAATGTAACTCATTATGGACAATAAAAAAAAAGAAAGAAAGAAATATAAGAAAGGCAGGAGCCCCAGGATGCTTATGAGGTGTTTCTTGTAAGGCTTGGACCTTGCTCCATAGTTGTCTCCAACCACAACTCTGGCTCTGCTTTCGTTCACTGACTAAGCATCATCCCACCCATTTTCTTGATGTTCTCTTTCCTTGCGTTACAGACTGTCACTGGTTTTCATGGAACTTCCTGACCAGCCATGCATAGGATCTTGGCTAGCCCTGATCTATGTCTAATAAGTCACATTCTACCAAAAAAAAAACATGCATTAACAAATTGGTTTCTTATAATTACATCTTGGAAACAGGCCCTTTCAAAACTGGTCACGATTTTTGAGCCAACACATATTCTCTTAAGCAATGTCTTCTCTCATGACTATCCACATAGATCCCATGGATTCTGGTCCCTCTAGGTAGTGCCCAGCAGCTGAGAGAACAGTGCAAGAGCATTTGGTCTTCTTCCATCAATGGACTGCTGGGAAAGGTACTGAAGCTATTTTTGCTGCAGGGTCTTATTTCTAAAATAAAGATAGTAAAACTTCTGAGAATTTATTTTTAAGAATGGAAAAGAAATAGATAATGGAACCTGGTATTAAATAAGCATGTACAAGTTAGATACTGGTAATTGCCAGTATCTTGCCCATTTCCATATGTATTATACCATCTGTTCGTGTAAGAGATATGCATGGGGCTATTGTTTTCCTATTTCATGAATAAAGAAATCCTTTAGAGGGACCTTCACGATAATGTGGAAGACAGAAATTCAAGCCCATGACCGTGCACTGTTCCTTCAAAGGTAAGATGGATCTTTAAACAAATGTCAGTATTTTATGCTAAAGCACAATACAGCATGATGTATCCAATCCCCAGTGAGGAAGTTAGATAGCAAAATCACCTCTACCTTAAAAATGTCACGGGGGGCTAAAAACATGGAAGATTGATTATTCTTCCATTGATTGTTCTAAGGAGATAGTAGGAATAATAAAGATTTTTTAAAAACTTGGAGGATTAAAGTAAAAACATACCTAGAGAATATTGGCATCTCCCTTAGTGCTTAAGTATGGGGACTTATAAGAAAGTAAACTGAAATGCTAACATTACATGAAATGAAATGTGTGGTGTTTCCACTGTAACAGGTCCCCCATAGCCTCAAAAGCTTATGATTAATCTTCCTACTTATTCTGGAGCTAGTGGAGCCCTGCTGGAGGAGCTCTTTCCCTGGGGTCTGGGGACCTTGAGGGTTATTAGTCTAGCCCACTGGGTGATCAGGGAATAGATCTCTCAGTTGGCTTCCACCCGCCTGGTTGTTGATGTATGAAGATGTCAGCTGGGTGTCTGCTTTGCTGTTTTTTGGTTTTTGTTTTTTTTTCCCCATGACTAGACTTCTAAAATCTCCAAGCCTGAAATAAACCCCTTCCTCCTGTAGCTTTGTATGGCTGGGTGTTTTGACTCAGCAATAAGAAGGTAACTTCTAAAACAGGAAGCACACAGGATTTTCTGGCATGGTGGTGAATGATAGCATTGATTTATTAGGGAAGGGAGAGCAGACCAAGAGAAATAATCTTCCTTCAGAAGTTCATTTAAGTGCAAATCAAAGCAATGTGAGAAATCAAGCATACCCTGAAGACCTCAGCATTTTCTTCTGAATGAACGCAAATCACGTGGAAAGATCTGAGGAATCTGGGGGTTCTCTGGAAATTGCTACCATCAAAGATGGTCTTTCCATATTTACATAAAGTTACTCATACTGTCCTCAGATTTCCTGCTTGCCATGGTCATGACAACCAGAAGTGTGGAAGCTCATGATTTGGAGCTTTCTCCTAATGACCCAGCATCTCCAAAGACGTCCTTCTGGTTGCTGGCATGGGGTACCAGGAATGTTACCCTCTTTGATCTGGGGGTTGCAGGCCTCCTCTGGTGGACAGCTTTGGCTCAAAGAATTCCAAAACTTCCTCAACTTTTTAAATTATTTTTTACACTGTCTGCAATGGTCTTTCACTTTGTCCTTTTATAAAAGCATCAACTTTATATCACAAGTTGGCAATTGCTTTTGTTAGAGTCTGCAAATCATCCCAGTGAAGACCATCCCTCATGTTTGCAAGAGTAAGAGTTTCTCAACACAGCAAACCTGCATGCAGGGGTCCACCCTCCAACAAGAAGGGGACCCCGAATGAAGCTCGCAGGCTTCTTTTAAAGCATAAATTCAGAGGTGGGAAAATTGTAAAATACTCTTAAAATAACTAGTGCAGCCAGTGGTTGGAACAGATATGGTAGGGGTGATGGGCTAACTCAAGGAGTTACTCAAGTAGCTTCAGGTGATGGGTTCCCTGTTGCCTCATCTGCTAACTTTGGGCCATAGGTCTGTACTCTTGATAAGATAACCAGATGGCCTGAACTTTATGCTTCCCTCCCTCTGGTCAGCTAACCTCTGGCTGTTTCTCCTTAGTCATTGAGGTACTGGGTCGAGGGGAAATTCCCGAGGGCTTGGCGTCAGTACAGCGCCTGTTTGTCTTTTATGGCCTCTCACACTGTTTACCTTTTATGGCTCCTCAGCTTTGAGGCTGTTTGTTTCTCTTTTTTTTCCCATTGAGGTTTTCGGATCAGCACACAATTTTTTGTGGCTTTTATAAGAGGAAACCATGGGAGAACTTCGTGCAATGAACCAGAATAGAAATAGTTGCAGATGACGTTTTGCCCACATTTTTTTCATTCCTTCATTAGCCATTCCTCATTCCTTGAACCTCTTGCTATCACCACTGTTAGTGACTGTGTCTTGTGACCTAATTGTACAAGAAGGGAGATTTTTGTACCCTCCTTAATAGCGGTTCTTTCTACAGGCTTATTCACAATTATAATTGGACAACAGAGCAGCAGAGGCATCTAAGGTTTCACAGGCGTTGCACAAATATGCCTTCCTCTTCCCAGTGTTAAAAGCCTAAATTTCTACCTATTGGAGTCAATTACTTACCACAATCTGGACTGTTGGCTGTCCTTGTACACAAAACGCCTTAAGTTCACTGTTACTTTGTCTCTCTCTCTTTTGGGTATTCAGTACTTTTGGGGGAATCAGGACTTTCCTCCTATAGAAACAAACATTGAGAAGAGAGTTACAAAGACAGTTCACTGGGTAGAGTGTAGATACCCAGATCCCATATGAAAATGCCTGGTGTGTTGGAACACACCTGAAATCCTAGAACTAAGAAGGCAGAGACAGGTGGATCCCTAAGACCAGGTTTTTGCATGATCAGAAGTTGGAGGCTGTGTTCTTTTTGTTTTTAGGGAGAGTTTTTATTAGGACAGTTCACAAGTGAAAGTTCTGAGGACTCTGGGGAAGCATTTCCTGCCCCCCTCTGGACCTCCCAGTCTCTCTGTCCCTTCCCCTGGCCCCTCTCCCTCCCATGCTTGGTGGAGTTTCAGGCCATTCCATTCCTAGAACACCTCAGAAGAAGAACAGTGCCAGTAATGTTCAAATTCCTGCAGTTAAACCCAGAAGGAATGTTCAGGTAAGTATTAAATAATGGACTTAATCTGATGATTCTGTTGTAGAACTATTCAAAGCTTGCCTGTGCCAGGTTTTTCTTATTTTTATTTATTTAGTTTCCACATTTGACATTTCCGTACATATATTTTTATTGTATTCTTCCCACTTACCCTCTCTTTACTCTCTCCCCTGGGACTGCATTCTTTATGAGAACAATAATAATTACAATCAGTGTAGAACCTGTTAGATAAAAATGTAACCATTTGCTGAGAATCAGTAAAGACATCTGAACAAGTTCCTATGGCTTTGAAAATCCAGTTACTCCTCACCTCCTGGAACTTTTAAAGAATTCTGCCAAAATTCTTACATAAGAAAAAAGGTTGGGGTCAGGACTAGATGAAAAATCTGTGCACTCTGCTAAATTTTGCTGTGCACTTAAAACTGCTCTAAAAATAAATTCTATTAAAATATGTTTCCTGATTTTTATCTGGCTTTTCTTCCCAGCTAGAAGCCTTGAAAACTTTGCATTTTCAAAATTTCACAGGCACCTTCAAACAAGTGAAGCAACTTGTGTTTAGGCTTCAATAACTTCACAGTATTTATCCCTAAACGGTGAGACCACCCCACTCCCCAGGATTCCACAGGCTGAGCACTTTCTCCTGGAAACAAGTGACATCTCATTCATTGCTTTGTTGCTGTTGTACTGATTTTTCTTCTTCTTGAACATCTTGTTTTCCCTTTCGTTTCTCCTAATGTGTCACCAACTTTGGAGTTCTTCAAGCAGTTCAGGCTTCAATGTTGAAACCAATGGTGAAGTCCAATGGTTATTGAGATGCTTCTAGTCCACTTACTTCTTGTGCACACATGAATCACACATTACCTTCACCTGTTTGCCTCCTCTGATTGGTAGATGTAGGTAGGTGTCCACTAGACGTCTCCACTGGCACAACTCAAAGCCGTCCCTCATTCAATATATTCAAACCAAATGCATCAGGTTTCATCCTTGAAGTATACAAGCATATAACACTGCAACTTTCAGTAAATCTGTACAGGTATACAATTGTGAAATTCTGTGGGTGTGCAGGTGAACTTCAATTTCTCTCATTCTCACTACCTTTATCTATAAACTCCAAAAATAATTTACCAACATTCTCTCATTAATAGTTCTCAAGTATCCATCTCTTCTAATTTTCTCATCAATACCTTACTCTAATCTGCTCTCATATAGAATCCAGACTGCAGCTCTAGCTGTGTAATCTGTTTGCCTTTGTCTATTCTTTTTCTGTTATCAAACCTACACAGGAAGCCAGAGTGATCTTTGAACAATGCAAATGTGATTGAATGACATGTTTGATCCTGATCCATGCTTTCTCCTTACTCACGAGACAGAAAAAATAAATTATTCAGCGTGGCTGAGAGAGCTGTAGCTAGTCTGATCCTGAAATGCCTCATGTACTCAGTCTACTTATTAGACAATGAATGTCTCTGCACCTCATCTTTTGCAAATGAAAGAACACAATGCATTATTTTTTCAGATTACTCATAGTCATTCTTAATATTTCAGTTAAAATAGCTTCATTAAGTAAAATTTTTCCCAGCAAACCTTGTGATAAGTTAGTAACTATTGGCATAAAGCTAGATGTAGATCAGGTGTAGAGCACTTGCCTAGCATACCTGAGGTAATGGCTTCCATCCCAAATACCACACGAAAAAGTATTTTCATAATAATGACAATTTCACATATTTTCATGGTTATTTGCTATATGATAGGCTCTATGACACTAAGGAAAAAAGTTAAGCTTTCTGCTTTCTTACCTTGAGTCCCCAGTGCTGAACACCTAACAAACTAGTCACATTTTTTAATAAGTAGAAGTAATTATCAAATTACATACTACTCCTTTTGGCGCTTTTTTGACATACAAGAAAGGTAATTTTCTTTAATAAAAGACTTGTGAGTTACTACATTGGCAATGGTATTTTTTAAAAAAATATTATCTGAATGGTAATTTATTTAGTAAAAAAATACCTTTTCTCTATCAGATTAGGGCTCCCAAATTCTAGCAAAATGTATTTGTATTTGAAATTCAGCCTTTATGCTCTGTGAGCTGAATGTGTTGCCTGCTAATTTTCATTTGTTCATAAATGTTGGTTGTCACTTTGGCCATCTAGTTATGCTTCTAAGTGTATTGGTTATGCATATATCAACTTGATGAGAGATGATGTGCTCATCTGTTTTACTTTAGTAAATAGATGTCTAGTGTTCTAGAAACATCCCATTGAATTGATTTGGCAGACTGCTAAAAGAGTCCTGAACGCATGTTCTTCCGTCAAAAGGCATCTAGTGTGAAGCCATAGCATCAACCAAATTGAATTGGCCAAGAGAAGCAGAGAGGAAGAGGGTTTTATATTGGCTATGTTTTTAGTTAGCTCAAGAATTACAGGGTGGTGAAGAGTGAGGAAAGATAAAGTTAAAGCAAGGGGCTTGGTATAAAAACTTCATATGGCAATCATGCTACCTGGACGTTACTTATTATTTCCCTGTGAAAGTCTCACAGTTGTTATTATCCTACTGATAAAAAAAGGAAGTTGATGTTTGGGGATTAACTGAAGGACAGGAACTATTTTCTGAAAGCTAACATTCAGAGAATATTCATGCTAAGCAATTCCTACAATTTATTTTCTGTCCTCAATGTCATTTTTTAAAAAGTGAGACATCTTTGTCACAGAAAACTTTCCCCTTGGACAGACCTGAACACACATCTTCTTCTCAGATAGGCCTCAGATGGCAGAACAAAGTGTTGTTGCACCAATACCAATTTGGTGAACCAAGAGACATATCTGGGTCACTTGGAGAGAAGGGTGAAGGGTTATTGACAAGGACATGTAGTCCCCAATGGGTCAAGATTCCCTCCTTGCACACTCCTCCGTGTGCCTCAAGTTGCGGCCTTACTAACAGAGCAAGAGGACCCCAGAACAGCCAAATAGCTGAAAAGTCTCCCCAGTTCCTGGACGATGACCTCCCCATGAATGCTTGGGCTGAGCTCTCTGTTGTGATTAACACCCCCAAACAGACAGACAGACACACACACACACACACACACACACACACACACACACACACACACACGCGCGCACACACACACACACACACATGTTCTTCCCTGGTTCTCAGGGTGAGGGCTTGCTTACAAAGCATGGAGACCCCAAAGCAGTTGTTCAGCGGGGATCATTGCTCCTTGAAATTCCACATTTATCTTCCCCTTGGGACTGAAGACCCCGTGCATCATTGCACACAGCTGGCACAGGCGCTGTCCCTCTCACCCCATCTCTCAAGCCTCATCCCAGTTGTTTTGATAAAGGTGGAAATTGTCCTTTACTGCTTTTAATGAGGAGGAATTTTGCCATCCAGCAATCTTCTACTATTGATCGTGAGGTAGGTCCTGCTCTAGGGAGTATCTATTGCTCCTATTCTCCCTCCTCTCCATCACACTGGAATGTCATCGTTTTATCATGCATCTGCATTCAGCAGTTAAATGCAGATTTGTCAAAGACTGAGATTGTAGCATCCCTTTAACCATTTCATACTCAATAGGAATGAATTAGGGTCAAAGATCACATAACCTGAAAGAAATTTGTGGAGTTACTGTGATGGTTAGGTTTTGTTGTCAACTTGGATCTTTTTAATTATCTTGGGTAGGTCTCTGAATGTTTACAGGAAGGCAGTCTCTCAGCAAGGGGCAGGATATAAAGAAGCTCAAAGGAGCTAGAAGTAAACATCCTTTCCTGTGTGGGTCAAGTAGGAAGGAAATTCCAGAGACTCAGGAAGCCCTTAAGTCTGGGGAAGGGTTGCAAGTCCCCACCCTAAGGCTATGGAAAAGGAAAGAAATTCTCTCCTTGGCCCTCCTGCCTATTCCCTGTTCTATGTGTGGTATATGTGTGGTGTTGGTGATGGGTTTCTCTCTCTGCTTGGACCTGTGAAAGGGGAACAGCCTCTTTTATATTCTGGAACTCCCCCTGTTTCTATAGCTACTAATAAATCCTTTCATCCCAAAAACTGTGCCTGGTTTGAAGATTCATCCCAGAGGCATGTGGCTGACTATGACAGTTACCCATGTGTTTAAATTATAAGCAATACTTGATTTTTCATGTTTTGTTCCATAATAGATAATGGGAAATTGCTAGGGTCCATTAAGAAGTAGTAACTGAGGGAAAATGTGGGCCACAGATTTCTTTGTGAAATACAAAACAATGTGGTGTCAATAGATTTAGGACTGGACTGTATATATGTGCATATTCTTTAAATCAGCCATTTGTTTCCTAGAGTTTTCTGCAGCTGTATGGTATCTAGTTGGGAGACAATTATGGCAGGGAGATGGTGATCCCCTATGTGTTTTTCCTATTTCAATACAAGAGATGATATGGCACACTTTTCAAACTGTTGGATTATATATAATAAAAACAAATCCAGAGTTATTTTTTTAATTAATTAGGAATTAACCCTGAGGGCAGGCTCCCCAGAATCACTAAGGATCTAGATATTAGATGATAAAATTAAAAGTAATGCATCAAAAGACACATTTATCACCAGGGTGGCTAAACACGACTTTAATTAGAGTATTTGGGAGACAGAGGTAGGAGGATCAGTGTGAGTTCAAGGTCAGCCTGAGACTGCATAGTTAATTCCAGATCAGCCTAGCTAAAGTGAGACCCTATTTCAAAAAACCAAACACAAAAAAGAGAGAGATGTTAATTACTGCTAAACTTGTTTTCCAGAAAAATACAGAGTTGTGATGGTGTATAAACAGGTCTTAGAGTCACCATTCCTTTCACTCTGTGTTGGCAGCTTCAAATGGAGGTCCACTCAGGAAAGTCATTTTGTCTTTCCTTAGGACTCACAATATCCTAACATTATGTTCCCTCATTTTTTCATATTTTGATAAACCATTTATCTATGTATGCAGCAAAAAATATAATCTTGCCATAGTTAAAAGTACATAGGGGCTGGAGAGATGGCTCAGTGATTAAGACACTTGCCTATAAAGCCTAAGGACCAGAGTTTGATTCCCCAGTAGCCACATAAAGTCAGATGCTCTGGTGGCACATGAATCTGGAATTTGTTTGCCAGGGCATGCCCATTCTCTCTCCCTATCTCCCTCTCTCCCTCTCTCCCTCTCTCTCTCTCTCTCTCTCTCTCTCTCTCTCTCTCTCTCTCTCATAACTAAATAATAAAATAGAAAAGTACACAGGCAGAAGCTAGAATATGAAATTTCTGGGACTAGATACATTTTGAGGGAAGGTTTGTATTCATTTGACAGGAAAATAGCCCTGATATTGGTACCTTTGCGAAGGGTGTCATGGATGGATTATCATTGTTAACAAACAGAAGCAGCTCTGTTGGGGTTTTGCAGGCTGTGTTCTCAGTGAAATCCCTATTGGCACTGAGTCAACACATTGGTAGTTTTCATGATCTGAGGGATGGCTAGCATCCCTGCAAGACTTAAGCACTAGGAATACTTATTCATTTTCTTTCCATTTAATTCAGGCAAAATGTATACATTTGTGCATGTGCCTGCCTGGAGAAGTCTGTGTGCTCTGAAGGATGAGGGAATCAGACAATTGCCCCATTTAGAGTTTTTTGATTGTTGTTTTTGAAGTATGCTAACCTGACTTGTTGACCATTTCTAATATGTTGAAAAATGCATTCCAGGTGGAAACTTGCAGGGAAAAAATTAGTCTGACACAGTTGGAAATGTTTAAACACTCAACACAGAAAGCCCACAATGGAAAACCTGACAAACCTTTTACATTAGAGGCAATGTGAGACGCTACTGAAATTACCAAGCAGGCAGCAAATGCTACAATAAAAGTGCAGTTTCTGGAAATTATGGTGAAAAAACCAGGAGCAGCTCTTAGGGAATTATTTTTGTAATTGTCTATTCCTAACTCGGGAGAAAAGCTGATGGAAACAGTTTGTGCTTCTATTGTACTCTGTCCATTTAGTTTTCAAATCGCCATCCTAGGTGAGCATTATGTTGAAGGCTTTATGTGGGGTAGTTTTGCAATAAAAGGAAAATATGGCACATAAAATTCCCTTTCAGAAATTTAGGTTCCATGTCTTTGAGTTAGACGACAGATGATGAATGTTTGATTTGTTTTCACAGAGTGGCCTAAAAAGCTAATCAAAGAATGGATTCCTAGGATGCAAAAAAAAAAAGAAAAAAAAAAGAGGAAAGAGAAACGTGAGCCTTTGGGGTATTTCTGTTCAATAGAAGCAGGAATCTTTGTGAAGGCAAAGGAATTCCAAAGGGTTCATTCCAAGCATTGTCCAAGTCTTAAGTTGAAAATAGAAGAGCAAAGAGCAGCAAATCTCTTAAAAACATTGCCATCATTCAGATATTGTCTAGAAATATCTACTTATGATCTAATGCATCTTACATCTAGTGACTTGTTCCAGAGGTAACAAATATTTATTGAAAGATTACTTGGTGATATGTCCTCTAGTGGAGAATCCTTAGGGACTAAAGTAGAACACAGGCTCTGCGGCATACAATTCAATGTGTCTCTTGCTCCTCTAAGATTGTCTTAATAATCTGATGAAGAATCTGGAGAGAGAGCATGTGTCCTGTGATGCACTGAATCCATTACATGATTCTGAAGGCTACTTGGAAGTCATTATGATAACGCTAGAAAGAGAGTGTGCTTTAATTAGCCCCCAAATGATACTGACTCTCCATCTGAAAACTGCCCTGAAAAACCATAGGTCATACTTGCCTTCCCTCCCACCTGATCTGTCCACCTGCACAAGAATGGATGATTCATACAAACATTCGATGAAGGACCAATATATAAATGCATTTTCTTAATGGTGTAACATATTTAGTTACCTATGGGAGAAAGGTAGGGAAAAATCAAATTGAAATTATCCTGTTTATCTCCGACCAGCACATTCACTTGCAGTGCAATGGAAGTTGATTTCACTTTAATTCCCTTGCAGGCAGGAATAAGTACCCAGGTGTTGGAACCACAGAAAACGCTACTCTCTGAGAGCCAGTTTGTATGATTGGCTTGGAGGGAATTTCCAACCTTTGCCAGACTCGCTGACCACCTGTGAAATATTTGATCCGTCTGCAACTCCAGCTGCAGCCTCTCAGTGCCATAAATTCTGGCTCTCCTGGGCAGGCACTGAAGGTGCCTGGCTTCATGACAGGCTGATAAGGGCCTCAAGTCAGAACTGAGTCAGGATTGGTCAGCACCAGTAACATATGTGTCCCTCATGTCTTCACAAAGCACATGTTTCAATATTCTCTTATTCCACCAGTGTTTCAATGGAAAACCAGGTCAGATTGCTTGGCAAATGGGCTCCCTTTAAATGTCTTAAATTAACGCAGCACGGTTGCTTTCCGTGTTATACTTTCTAGCATCTGAATTAATTTGGAGGACATATCTATGGAATTTCACCAGAACAGGTCGTATGACTTCTCATTAGTCTCCCAGACTGCAGGGTTAAACATGGGCCAGGAGAAGATTTCTGGAAGGGATCTGAGATCAATTAAGAAAAACAGTCACCTTTGAACTTTATATTTAAAAAAAATGGAAAGAATTCCATTGAAGGAAATAATCAGGGAAATCAACAAGCCCTGAGCTTCTGAGAGATGTCTGCGCTGGAATGAGAGTCAGTGATTGGACAGCTTCCACTTGACTTTCTTATACCCCCTGTTTCAGCACTGCTTTGATATCTGCTGACCGAGACAACTCTGATAACTTCAACAAAGGTTCTCTTTTGCATTACAGTTAGTTTCTAAAATAGATAATAGTTCTAGACAATGTCAAGTTTATCAAGAGATGCAGAGATGAGTCTTCTCACCCTGCCTCAGCCACAAATTAGCTACAATGACTTGGATTAAAAGTAAACATTTATTGAAGATTACTTTTGGTAAAATATTAATAAATAAAATTCATAGTGTAACTATAATGGGCAAATTGATGTTAGCCTGGGCTAAATAGATTGAGAACGTACCTCAAAGAAAATAAAAAAAAATTACAGGATGAAGTTCTCATTAGTTATGTCTATAAACACTGAGAGGAATACACTTTAGGGACCTTGATTTAGAACAGTGTTCAAAGCAAATTAATATGAAATTAAAAAATTAAAGAATAAAAAATTGTCTAACAAAGAGGTGGTAGTTATGTGTTTACTTACTAATTCAAAATGTTTTTATAGTGAGTTTCTCCTATGTCTGAAACACCTCTTTAAATTACTAATCAATGACAAAAAATGGGAAAAAAAACTATCCTCCATTATTGAAGAAATGGGGAAGAACTTGACATATCAAATTCTGCTGGCTTTATGTTTTTCAAGGGAGAAATTTCAAATAGCTTCACATGGCCTATGATCAACTGTAAAATTGGAGCAAGTACTGTGTTTTCTCAAGAATGTAGATTTCTTCCTTCCACTTGGAAGATATCCCTTCACAATTTTTATCATTTTTATAAGGACTTGTCATAAACTTAGGAAAAAGTCCTAAGTTCCCACGAAGTGGTGTCAAATCTCAGTTCTAGGTTCCTGAAAAGAAATGCGCTTATTTGAGAAGCAAAGTGAATTAGAAACCCATCAGTGTACCAGCTAGTGAAAGCCAGACTAACCTCTCAAACAATTGCCCTGCACCCTTTGATCTGAAGACATGATACTTCCTTCACACTAAAGAAGTTTCTAGAAAGAGCTGGTTTCGCATAAACCTCGCTGACATCACTGTGATGGCATATGTGGTATTTCTTAGTTGTGTGTAGTAATGTTTCTTACCTTAACCATAAGCTCAAAGGTAAAATTCTCACGAAATTATTCTTTCCCTAAATGTTTATTTCTATCCTTAGTGTGCAGTATTTCCAGAATGCAGATGAGTGAGTGAGTTACAGGAAATGAGGGAGAAAGTTGAAAGGGTAGAAATCATACCTCATGTAATGGATTTTGCAACAGAGACCCAGTGTTCCAATGTTTGAGGTGAGGGCAAGGGAAGATGCTTAGAGATAAACAGATCTTTCCTCAGACAACTTAAGAAAAAAACACAAATGAAGTGACACAGTGAGTTTCAGACCAGCACTAGGAGCTCTTAGGATATGTAGCCAGAGAAGAAGCCACAAACTGGGTCTCCAGACATGTTTATGCCCATTAAGATTAGAGTGCTGACAGTCCCCAGGAGAGAGAAGCCATGCCGTTTCCAGATCTGCTGCTCAGAATACCTAAGAGAAAACTCTGGGCACTGATCCTGGAAAATGATGGATGGAAAATGCCCTTAGATGCTTCGAGTTTACTGATTCAGAACAATGGAGAACCTGTTGGGGACCCAGCCTCCCTGGAGGGTATTCCTTCAGCAAACGGTTTGTTTATATCAAGGAATTTGTGTTGAGATGTGTGTGGTTCTTTCCGGCCATAACTATTGTCCTGTCTGACAAGATTGAGAGCATATTGAAAACTGAGTTGTCTTTTGAAAGCTTACAGTGATATTTCATCCTTGGAATTGATTTCATTGTTATAAGATAAAAACCAAAAAACTTCAGCTCATTGGTCCCAACTAAACTGTGTTGATGCTCACGTACAGTATCAGAGTAGAGATTTCTTAATCCTCTTTGTACCTCTTACTACTAGCAAAATTGACCTTGCTGAACTATCAAGCTATAAAATCAGCTGTAAAAGCGAGTTGTAAATTCATACATAATTACTTCTCATTTACTTAATTTAAAAAAATATTTATTTGTGCACACGTGCCTAAGAGCATGTGTGTGTGTGTGTGTGTGTGTGTGTGTGTGTGTGTGTGTGTGTGTATGTTTATACCTCTTGCATCTACAAATAGAACTCCATACACTGTGTAACATATGAGTCTGGCTTTAGGGCAATGGTTGGGGAATTGAACCCCGATGGTCAGGCTCTGCAGGCAAGTGCCTTTAACAGCTGAATCATCTCCCCAGCCCCGTGATTATTATTTAAATTAACACTAGCAAACATACACATTATAGTTTCATACATGTTTTTTAAGTAACATTAGTGAAATCTTATTTTTACTTTGGACATATTTATGTTTCTTTATTGTTTGACACAAGGTAGACATGAGTTATGTCTTTCTGAAACTTATATAATAAATAGGGTATCATCATAACCAGTAACTTACAAGGAAATGTTTCTGATAGGAAAATCAAACAGAATATGTTTGAAATAAAAGTGGATCGAAACTTTTGAACTGAGGATTGATTCATGATACCCTGATAAATATGAAAAGACCTGGGTAGTGTGTGTTCCAAGAAAAGACACTAAGTGCAAAGTTCCTGAGACAGGAACAAGTTTGTCCTGTTTAGGCGAGATTAAGATAACCAGTGAAGACCATGAAAAAAGGATTACCAGAATAAGACAAAGGGACTGTGTAGATAGCAATAGAGATTTACAATTTATTTTATGGGAGCTTTTGGAAGATTTTAAAAAATAAAGCTACCAAATAATGCATGCTAACGAGATTGATTTCAATGGATTATGTAATGAAAATGGGGAAAAAAGTAAATTTCATTTTGAGAACCAGAGACATTTTTCTGTGACATGTTTTTTGGACTGCAACTTGAAGTAGATGCTAAGAGTTCAGTAGTCAAAGTAAAAGGAGAAAGAGGATTTCCACTTTCAAGAAACGTGAAAGCTAACCCATAAAGCATGTGCTTGCCAAGATGTCTCATATGAGTGGAAGGTATATACCAGAAGTGTCTTAAAAAAAAAGAAAAGAAAAAGTCTTGGGTCTAGGTAATAATAAAATTACTCACAAATATTGAGTGTCTGCAATGTACCAGGTCTTGGGCCTGACTACTTACTTTGGTTGATTTGAAGCCCACCGTTTCCTGAGTCCATTCATTCTCCCATTTCCTAAGTATTGTAGATCTCCTCAAGAGTCACATTTTCAACACATCCTTCTGCTTCCCCTTTCCCCTTCTCATAGCTGCTTCTTTTATTGAGAAAATGGGAGCCATCAGAAGTCAAGTTCCACCCACTTCCACCATGAAAAATGCCAGCTTCCTTGGGCTTACCTCTTCACATGGATGGAATTCATGTTCAGAATTCCAGATGCCCACCTTTTTATTCACTTTTCAAGGACTTGTTCCATAATTATCCACGGTCTCAATTCAAGATGAGTTGCTGTTTCAATTTTCTATCATTGTCTTCATTATAAAGCCACATTATTATTATTGTTCATTGTAAACAAACAGCACATAAACCTGCCTTGACTCCCTGTCTTCTTGACTACAATTCATTGTCTGCCCACCTTTGCAGGAGAACTTAAGAAAAATAATGTCAATCTCAAAAATTCTATCTGCGCTTGAAATCATCTTAATTAGGATTTTATTGGGTCTCATTTGAAATCACATCTGAGACCACCCAATATCAGTAATGATTTCTACAGCAATGGGTCATTTTCCTAGCCTTTTAATAGTGTTTCACAGTTATCAACTCTTTCTTTAAACCTTATTTGTTTAATTGGTTTATAAGACTATATCTTCACCCAGTTTTTATCTAACATAACTCATTACTGTTTTCAGCTTGGAAGTCTGAGTCCCAGCATTTCCTAAACTGGATACATTGGGGCTCAGTCCCTGGTCCTCTTCTTTTATCAGCCTAAATACATCACTTAGGTAATATTCTAGCTTGCCTTAGGTTCTATATATTTTCTGATGGAGTCCAAACATACGTAGCAAATCACTAGCATATTTTAAAATCCATTTGCCTTCTCAACATTTTATGAGTCTTATGAATTAATCATTAAATCTTTTAGTTACAAAACAAATACCACAAACAGCATTTCTGCCTTTCAAATGCCTTCATTCTTACCCCCTTCCCTAAGATTGTATGTGTAAGAAAATTGCCAACATTTTTCATATTACTTTCCTGTTGGGACTGAGGTCTTGTTTTACCTTAACAGCATCCTTTCTCTCAGGTTTCTATAGAAGAAGCTTTCTAGAGGTTACTGGGGACACTTAACAGCATTACTTCTGTTGCTAATAGAATTTGTGCTTTTATGCAATGTTTTTTAAATATCTAAACTTTGAAAGAAAATAGGAGACTCTGGCGTAATCTTAACCTCAATCTAACCTAGAATTACCATATGGCAGAAGCAATTCTAGTCTTAGTTTTATATTCCAGAGAACTCAAAACATATAAAAACAAAACATGCGTATATGTGTTCATAGCCACATTTATTAAGATAGGAAAAACGTTGAAGTCACCCTAACAGCCACCAACTTATGAACAAGCAAAATATGGTATAGTCATGCAGTGGAATGAGATATGTAGAGTACATGCTAAGCACTGATGAACCTTGAAATGTTAATATAAAACAGTCACAGGAGGCCATATTGTTATGGTTCAACTATGAAAAATATATAGATACCCAGAATAGGTAAATCTATAGAGACAAAAATGTACATTAATTATTTTTTATAGTTGGGAGGGAAGAATGAGAAGTAATTGGTAATGGACACAAATTTTGGATTTATTAAAATATAAATTGAAGCAGGGCATGGTGGTGCATGCCTTTAATCCCAGCACTCGGGAGGCAGAGGTAGGAGAATTGCCATGAGTTCAAGGCCACCCTGAGAATACATAGTGAGTTCCAGGTCCGCCTGGGCTAGAGTAAGACCCTACCTTGAAAAACCAAATATATATGTTGAGCTTCCATTATCCAAAAATCCAAAATTTTAAATGCTCCAAAATTCAAAAGATTTCAATGGCTACCATAATGAAAAATGCCATACCCAAACTTGTATACATGGTTTTATATGTATAATGTTAATATGAATCAATTGGACTTATTTGGACCTATAGCTCATCTACAAAATGTCTTATTACAAGTTTATTCTAAAGTATTATTCTAAAACCTAAGAAAAAACTTGAAACAATTTTGGTCACCAAGGATTTTGGATAAGACAAATTGTACTATTAAATTAGGTGTAAGGATTACACAATTTTGAGTATCAAAAAATTTACTAAATGATCATGAATGGATAAATATTAAGGGATATGAATTAATTCAAAATTATTATATTTCAGGTTTAATTTGTAATTTGGTAGCTATAATCCACAAACATCAAAGGTCTTTGGGATTTTCAGTAATTATCAAGAGCTTTCTGTTAATTTAAGAAACTCTACCCTAATATAAACAATGCTTTCCTAATTGGTCTTGATGTTCTTACTCTAATTCTCTGAAGGCCTGAAGGTGTAAACTCTGTACCAGAACCCTTCAGCAAATCTAAGTTAAATTTATCATTCTTTATTTAAAAACATGTCAGAAACTATTAGTTATACATCTTGGGTTAAGGAGATGAATTCAGGGGTGGGGGTGGTTCTGGTTAAGCCTGATGACCTGAGTTCAGATCAAAGTGCTCATGATCTATATTGACTCACATGAGTTCACCCTATTATTTTTTAAACTTTATTTCTAGCTGTACCTTTTTCTCTCCTGTACTGGGATGCTATTGTGACACGAATATAATAAATGGGCTTAGCATCAATACCTTGGTATTTTCTGTTTTCTCTTGGTAGATCCAAAATATTTTCCTGGATCACTTCCTTACTTTATTCTGGGAATTGCTCAAATATCCCTTCTGAAATAGGGTTTGCCTCGCCTTTCCCAAATTGTATTTTCCATCTCAATAACATCTTTCATTTCTCTATCCCCTTTCTTGGGCCTTCTAAACTCATTTGTCATGGACAAAGTCAACTGAGAATACTAAACAAATTATCATGCCCACATTCCACAACAAATGGCCGATAGAAATTGATATATGAAATGCTCCATGACCTCCAAGCCCAATGTGGATATAGTCTTGGGACATGATGCTCTTCATTGACACCCAGAGTTGTGGTTGTTCTTAGTGGTCGCATGACGACACTCAATTCCCTGTTTCTCACTGTGATCTAATCCCTTTATACAATTCTAATTTTACTTTTCCTGATATTCCCTTGGGCACTCAAATCTTCATCTCCCATGACTGCAAGACTTGAGAGAGGGAGAGAGAGAGAGAGAAAGAGAGAGAGAGAGAGAGAGAGAGAGAGAGAGAGAGAGAGAATGAGTAAGGGCACACCAGGGACTCTAGCCACTGCAAACAAACTCCAAATGCATGTGCCACTCTGTGCATCTGGCTTTATGTGGGTACTGGGGAACTAAACCCAGGTCCTTAGGCTTTGCAGGCAATAGCTTTACCCACAGATCTATCTCTCCATCCCATATCGTCTTTCTTTGTGGTAGATGTATAGGGTGGTACTTTCTCTAGCATCCATAAAACCATGAATGATGGGGAGATAAGTATCTTGCTCTGTTCTCTGTCCTCAGAGTGTTTGGACAATACCTTGAATACTGCTGGAATCTGGTAATTAGTTGACAGTAAGAATGTGGTGCTTTTCTTCTGATCATGTTTGTTCCTATATCAGAGGTGATGAAGCCAAGATTTCAAAAGGTTAACTAAATTGCTCAGAAGTACACACTAGGCAGGAAAGGAAGCATCTGCACTACATCTCTAACATAAAGATCTAGATTTTTATAAAATTGAATTCTCAACTCAGACGAAAGGCAAATGGTAAGAAGTGAAGGTCTCCCAGACTCAAACTTTCTTCCTGATTAATCTGTGGTGAAGTAAGCTAATGTTTCAAACCTTAAACAAGCACAGAGACAAAAGAAAAACCAGTTAGAATAGATTCCTCTGACTATCTGTGACTCTCCCTTCTAAATTCCAATTCTGTTATTGGCTTAAGTCGTTCTCATTCCATAGGCGCTTACTGTGGTCACTTAGGTCAGCAGTAAACTTTATACAGCCTTTGATTTCTTCTTTTTTTTTCCTAGCCAAGGGTCAAAATCATTCCTGTTGTTTCAAGCTCCCTCCTTGCCCTAAGCATTAGGTTTGAAACTCCAGAGTAAATTCACAGTCCCATAGACCTTGTCATTCTTTCATCAACATCTAGATCAAGCTGGAATTTTATACAGAGGCACAGCAAGCACTATTCTGGAGACGTGGCAAGAGAATGGACACCTCCAAATATAGCAGTCTTTGATCTGTGTGCTACTCAGTAGTCAAATGGGCACCTACAGCATTCTAAAACCCCAGAGCACAAAGAACAAAACAGAAACATTTTGCTTGACTAATGTTTCTGCTTATTGTTTCATCTTTGGGTTTTTTTTTTGTTCCAATTCTTCCTAATTCTTCAATTTATAAAATCATTTGGCAGATGTGACAAAACTGAAGCATTAGAGACCTTCCAGAGTAAGTTATTTTATTAATTTTCACTACGTCTACAGATGAAGAGGTAGATAATTGACCCCAGCTTCCTCACTGTTTCATTTAATTAAGGAATCTTTGAGTCATTTACCTGATTGTTTTTAAATAGCCCAAAAATATCATTTGCCTGTGATAATGTTTCAAGGAAAGTGTGCAGTGGGGAGTTATCACAATGTTTCAAACAAAATCATGATCTGCTATTCATGAAGGTTTACTGTCCTCTCAGGGGAAGTACATCAGGCTGCATATTCTAACCACATTTCTAATATTTTCCAGATTCCTAGAACATTTTAGTTATGGCAAACTCAAAGCTACTAAGAGAAAAACAAACACCAAGACAGAGTGGTGGACTTCTTAGCAGTTCAGAATAATACCAAACAAATACAATAATTTTTTGCATGTAATTTTTCCTAAACACATGGAACTCAGGAAGACTAAAATTGGTTCTAAGGGACATGTTCATTGACTTTAGCTCCCTACCTTTCTTCAAAGTGTTCCATCATGTCTTAAAATGAAGAAACTGGAGAAAATGTAGCTCTACTTATAAGTGATGTACTTGCCCTCTCATACCCTTATTTGAACTAATTAAATCTTTAGAAATCAATTTTTAGTGTTAATGGAACTGCTATGAACTTTGCATTGCAAGCTCTTATAAAAGCAACATCAACAACAACAAAAGTAACAAAACGCTAGTAAGAACAGGGTCAGCATCACTAATCCTGGCTTTGATCAGGGGCCCAACAAAAACATGAACTGGAAAGAAATAACTCCTTTTCTTCCTTTTTGAGAGGGATAATTGTACTGAAATGTTCAGAGCTCAGAGGGAACGTCCATATTTGTTTAATTATTGATTTTTTATTGAGGACTTGGACTCCTTTCATTGGTTGGGATGAATATGATTTTATTGAGGCACTAGAGAAATCAGGGGCCAGGATCCCTGAGCTAATCAGGAATGTCAGAAGGTAGGAGGCTATGTTTTATTGTTTAGCTACACTAATGAACGCACTCTGACAGGAGTCAGCAATGAAAAGGCAATTACAATTATAACCACTATCCACAGTATTGAGGATCTTCTCATTTTTTTTCTGCCACAAATGACCTGTGTTATCTGATTACTGTATGTTTGGAGAAATAATCTTTTAGTTCTTTTGAAAGTAGTTAGAAGCAATCAATGTTTTAAAGCCTTTACAGTATTCTCACATTGTTGATGATATTATCATGAAGAAGAGTAAAATAAGTTATACAGGTGACACATCCTAATGTCATTGAAAAGCAGAGAATGATGTTTGAAAGCACCGAGTCACTGGATTGCAATAAAATAACTAAAGGAAAGCACAGAAAAGTGAAAAAAATTCTGATTTTTAGATTACGGATGGGAGAGACAGATGTTTTTCATGGATCTATTTAGGCTTTTCTTCATGTACGTCTCCTCCACCCCTTTTCTTTTACTTTAAAAAGTTCTCTTTACCTTCCTATATTTCCATATTTCTTCACAAATTATTAAACTTTTATTATGAAATATATTATACTTTAATGTCTTTTTTTTAAAGTTCCTAGATGCAGAGTCACACTTTAATTAGTGAACTTTTTATTCCTAGTAGGCATCTCTCAGCGGTTCCCATATGATCATGCCTCTCTTAAGTTGATCCTTAAAAATGATCAACCAAAATTTCTTTTGTATTTTCATAGATATAGTGTCACTTTCCTTTTTCAATTGAATCACTTGGCTTTTAGCCAAAGATGTCTATTTTTTTTAAAAAAAAAAAAAAAGACCTGGCTTCATCTAAAATTACCTCATATTCCTGAAAGTGCTCAAACAATACATAAAAAAGTGTTTTTTTACCTGGAAATTAATGGGAGCCTTATCTCTAACGTGGAGTTTACATCATATCTAAATCTCCGACATAAAGACCACTTGTGTTCCCTGATTTTCAGTGGAGACTTGGCGATGCTGATTAATTTCATAACAAGCAACACCAGTAATTACAGCTCTCTGCTCACTTAATGTGCTGTATAAATACAAGGCTCCACACCACCTGTAAAGTTCTTGGGACTTACGCTTCTCTAGATGAAAGGCGGTGTCTAACCCCTCTAGTGTGTTGGGTTATAATTACTGAGGGTGTCTGTAGGGGAGATAATTGCATGCCTTGGGTCCTGATCCACTCACAACAAGAAATGGCTTAACTCACTCACCTGCTCAAATTAGCACGTGACCAAAGGTGAGGACTTAAAAGTAGAAGACAGAAAAGTTGACATGCTGCCATCAATCTTGAATCACATTGACTGAAAACAACACCCAGAACTTTCTGTCAGTACCTATGACAGATCCATTCTTCTGAAGCGTCTATACAGTTGAATTCAGAACAATTGTCTAAAACTAGAGGATTTTTACAAGAAGAGTTCGCCAGAAGGAAGAAATGTATGGGGAAAATACATAAACTGATAACTTGGTCTTGAAGCTACAAATCTAACTACTAGGGATCTCTTTTGAATGCTGGGCACCCGCCCTGTCAATAGCTCATTTTTTTGAGTGTGCATATTAATTGCAGAATTAAGGGGCTTGACTTCTAGACAGGTCTTATTATCTCTCCTTTGTGGATCAAACATCTCTTCTCCTATGTCTGATCTTGTGCTTCATTGGAATGTCATGGGAAACTTTCTGACCAAAAACACAACAACAACAACAGCAAAAACAAGCCTGCCTACAGGAAGAACGGACCTTCTTTCTCACCTTCTCAGCCAGATGAGGGATGTGGGCTGGTAATCTGTCCACCTCATTCCAGAGTCTTTACCTATGGTTTGGGGGTGTGCCTATGAGATGAATGGATTTTTTTTTAATGTGTGGAAAAGCATTTCTTTGTTTGCTGTTCTGCTCTGTTTCAACCACAGGGGTATATAAAGCAAGCCCTTGCCAAGTCTCCATGAGAGCCTGGGTATATATTGGAAACAGGCTGAATGTATGTGGGTGGGTGGAGGGAGGGGGTGGGAGCTGATAGGTAACCCTGTGTGTGTTCCAGACTCAGCAGCAGGTTTTGCAAGTTCCAACACTGGTAATGAGTTTGTTCTCTGAAAGAAGTCTGAGTCTCTGTGTGGATAAAACAAACATTTTAAATAGAAACTCATAAAAGAATAAAAGAATCAAAACAGTCTTATTCTCTCTTAAGGGTACATGGAAGACTTTGGTTTCTGACAGGTGCAATTTATGAGTAATCTGGACAGTAGCCAGAAATTCCTGTAGGGACAAAGCCAAGAGACCACACCTGCGGACTGAAACGCTGCCCTCGGAACACACGTGAACTTGTATAAGATGCCATGTCTATTTTCTCTTTTTCTTTGTTGGCTGATTTGTATTAAATGAAGTTTGTCAATTAGGGTTTGTATTTACACCGAAAATTGATAATTTAAATGTAGGAAATTTATTCACCAATAACAGGGTAGGTACTGGGAGGCAGACTTTGATGATATGGTTATGTTATGAAGGCCATGAAAACTCTGCCTTTAAAAATGAATTATTGTCATTATTGCAAGAGTGGGTTTGTTACAAAGGGAATACTGAATCAACTCGCTCTCTCTCTCTTCCGCCTTCTGCCCTCTTCCATAAGATGCAGATCAAAGGCCTTCACGAGATGTCATTTTTAGATATTGAGCTTTTTATCATCCAGGACCACAAGCCAAACTAAAGAATAAAGTACCTATGCTACTCAATTACAGCAGTGTACAATAGACTGAGTCAACAGTAGCTTCTTCCATCAGATGGTGACTGTTTTGGATTTCGTTTCTAGGGTTTTGATTGTGGATGGCTTTTTGTATGAACTTCCACAAGTCTGGGGTTGTCTTTGTCACTTATCTCTCTAGCTGATACTAGGAGGGTTTTGTTCCTTATCAATAATTTTCTTCATGTTAGTACTAATGCATGAACTCTGAGTCTAACCAACATGGCAGAACTCTGGCTTCCTCAGGACATAAAGGCAAAGCCTTACATTAAAGAATGAGCAGTGCTGGGATGATGACCCTTGGCCCATAATTCTGCATGTAATGTGTGTACACAGAAATACTCATACAAAGAAAGTCTTTCTAGAAAGCAGCACTGCATGTTCTATGCCTCTCTATTACCTTGGTATCTCAATCCACACTTTGAACTCCAGACATTTTAAAAACAAAAATTTAAAATAAATGTATGTGATGAAATGGCTGATGGGGGGGATAGGATAAGAATAAAAATACTTTAGAATAAATGAAGTGACTTAATTTACTTTACAGGAGGATGATCCATTAACTTTCTATCTCTCTACCTCAGTGAAAAAAAATAAAGCAGTATAATACGATCTTGTACAAAACCTTATGAGAAAAGCAGCTGCAGAAATTAAAGCCAAGATTATCTGTCCTCCTATAAATTCCTTTTTTGCCCAAGACTTGCACCAGCTGATCTGCTGGGTCCTATGAGCATAATTCCCACATTCTCCAGTACAATAATCTCAGGCTAAAAAGAGGCGACAAGTTAGAATTCTATAATACATGGGCTTTGTTATTATTTAAATTTTAGGAAAAAGAGTGTGTGATACGTTTTTTTTTTATTGAAGAGGTGATCATAGAATTTGACCTTTGAACTTTAGCATCTCCATATCATATTTCCATTATATTCCACACTGTTTTTGTTTTTATTTTTGTCTTCAACCTTCACATCACCCACATCAACATGTGAACACCCATGAGCCTAGCACATCCCTCTTATACAATGGCACTTGGAATGATTTGTCATAGAAACCTCAGGATGCCTTGGGCTCCACACGCAAGATACGTGTCAATTCGGGAGAATAATGAATGCCAGATGTGGATTAGTTATCGTGTTATGGGCCACTATGATCCATTTACATTCACGTATCTCTAGAATTATGGTGACGTTCTCTTCTAAGTAGAGACATAATGGATCTTTGGGATACAAGGAAAGACTCAGGATTTAATAAAGTCCAGAAATTCTCCCTCTTATTGCCTTATTCTTTGTTCTTCCAGTGTACACACAGAGGCTGATTCAGAGAGCCTGCAAAAGTATTTAAGTGCCAATATCAAAATTACCATAGATTTTTCAATTAGCACAAGAGGAAAAGGAATGACTTCACCTTTCCTAGAACCTGATTTTTCCCTCTGTGCAGGTGGGGATATTCAGCTTCCTCAGGATTTAGTGTCTTGTCTGGGATTTGATGGAGATTAGGTCACCTACTCCACCTGCTGGATGAGGAGGAGCAAACTCTTTGGGTTTAGAACAGCAACCTGGTGTCAGGAAGCAGATAGTGGGACAAAGAACAGGAGAAGCTGACTTCAACTCCTAGCTTGGTCACTTTGCAACCATCATAGTAACCTCTGAAAGAAAGACTGAGGATTTCTGGATTGGCTCTTGATAACAGTAAAAGAAAAAATATATACCTTGGACTTGTTTCATGTCCTTATCTTGCTGGTTTGATTTGGACAAGGAGGCTTATTGCACAGGCTCTCTTCACATTGACTTGCCTTATATTGCTTTGCTAAAGGGCTGAGGAGCACATTGAAAGCCTGGGGGGAGTAACCAATAGCTTTTAATTTGGCCAAGAAATCCACTCAGTGACAAGGAACCCTTAACTGGAATTGGGACTCAGGGCAAAATCCTTTGGGAACCAAAATCTTGGGTCCCAAAGAGAAATTCACTTTACCAGTGAACTACAAAGAGGCTAATCCCAATAGAATCTACCAATTCAGAAATGTGTATCTCAGTTAACCTATACTGATCTCACTCTCCCATGGAGATTCCGTTTATATTTTTCAGAAGGCAGCGAGAGAGCTGTGGCCTTTCCAACCCTACCAAGGAGCCACAGGCTGATAGCTGACATCCTGGCAAGAGATGAGCCACCCCAGACCTACAGTGGAGGAGCCACATGGAACCCCACAGAGTGTGGTGGGATAAGCAAGAGACCCATAACCCCAGCCAATCAGTCAACCCAGGATGACAGACAGAAACCAATGATCTTCAACACAACCTAAAGCAGAAATACAGAGGCCCCTAAGACCTTGACAATAAAGGAGCCTTAATACCCACCATGACTCAGGGAACTGAGTGGAAGAGGGGGCGGGAAGATTGTAAGAGCCATGGTGGGGAAGAATATCCAGAGATATGGCCCCTTCAGTAACAACACACAAAGGGGGGTGGAAGCGGCTTGACTCCTAGGCTATCCATAACCCTATACCCCATGGACTGACCCAGTTTGCCCATGGAGGAGGATATCCAGCTGATTGGGGACAGGGAGGAGGGAAATGGGGATACCAACACATTATTTGCTCATACAGTGTATCTAATTATGGCTAATAAATTTTAAAAAAATTTTAAAATTTAAAAAATAGAAATAAAAATAAATAAAAGAAGAAATCCAGCTGTTTCTCTGTGTCTCATCCTGGTTTTGCCTTGCTGTAAGTGGTTTGCTTTATGCAACAGCTTATCTTTTTAATCTTCATTTTCTCAAGGCAAGAGGAGCTGATGTCTCTTCTCTTCAGAGTGGTCCTTACATTTAAATAGCATTTTAACATTTCCAGGGCCTCTTTTTAGTGATCAGCATATTATAGATTTTAGCCTAAGAAGGGATCTTCAACATTTATTGAATGAAAATTTTAATGGTTGCCATCCATGTTGACTCAACTTTGGTAAGATTCCCAACAGCCCTAAAAAGAACTATTGTATGCAAAAGAAATAAACTCACAAATAAAGAGAAAACAGGTATTTCATCTCACCATGCTATGTGTGACTCTTGTGACAACTCTGTGAACCCTTTACTCCTAATCATTGCCTCTCCATATATAAACATTAGCACATGCAGAACAAGGTCCCCAAGATTTCAGATCAGACCTCAAGGCTTGTCCTTGCATCTGCTTGGGAAGGCTCCATTTCTCTGAGTCTAGTGCAGAGAGCCAGGCAGCAGAGCTCTGTGCTTTACCCCTCTGGAAGATCAGATGCAAAGGAAAACCACATCGATCTTAGATAGCAAGTCAAGAAAATGCCAAGACTCAGGATCAGAGATAAGATAACCTGTTCATGCTAGATAGACAAGGAGCCAATGAGGAAGAGCATAATTCAAAGACGATGTGTTCCCAAGTCCCCAGCACTTCCTGACTCCAAACAGGCTCCTGTAACTCCATCAGTCAGTATTGTAACTTCTCATAAGCTCACTGTCCTGTTCCTCTTGTCTGCCTCCCAATTTCTCTTAATAAGTTACCATTTTTTGCTTTATACCTGACTTACTCAGCTCTATTTATAATGAAGTATTTAATTTCTCATATTTAAATTCCATGTAAATCCTATTTTCTGAGGACCATATGATCTGTTTTTTTTTTGTTTGTTTGTTTTTGGTTTTGTTTTGTTTTCTTTTTTTTTTCGAGGTAGGGTCTCCCTCTAACCCAGGCTGACCTGGAATTCACTCTGTAGTCTCAGGCTGGCCTCAATCTCATGATCCTCCTACCTCTGCCTCCTGAGTGCTGGGATTAAAGGTGTGCAATCTGAAGCAAATTTTTCCAGTGATAGTCAATATTTGCTTTTATGAGAAAATTCATAATAATAATCTGCTTACATAAGAAAAACAAGTCCTTTTTCAGTATTTTATTTATTTGTAAGGAGAGAGACTATAAATGGGTGTTCCAGGGCTTCTAGCCACTCAGGTGCACCTGCCACTTTGCACATTTGGCTTTATGTGTGTACTGGGGAATCCAACCCTGGTTATTAGGCTTTGCAGCCAAGAGCCTTAACTGCTGAGCAATTTCTCCAGCCCAAGAGTCCCTTTTAAATAACAGGACAGTCAAGAATGCTTCCATCTTGAGCTACTGTGCACATATGCCCTTATAATCTACACTTTCTTTTCTATAATGAAGGTAATAGTCTACCTTTTTGAAATTTAAAATAATGTCTAAATAAATGGGGAAACTATTTCAAAATTTAGTAGGGTACATTTTATACGTTTTAGTTAAATCAAAATATATATTTTAAGTGCCTAAGAGCCTTTCTTTTCCTCTCCTTCTGACCCTGCATAAGGGAGGATGTTTTAAGCTTATTTCAAAGAAAATATGATGGTAATCACTTATAAATTAATTATAAATTCACTAAATAAAAGTTATATCCTAATATATATGTGTGTGCATCAGGATGTAAATATGTATAAATGCTGATATTACCATAACTAGATATTACAATTATTTAATTTAAAAGTAAATAATGATAATAATAGATTATGGGCCAATGTAGGAGGATGGACACTGAAACCCCAAGGAAAATATCTCAGCAATTGTAGAAAGTGAATCTGATAATATAATTGCATCACACTAACATCAGGAATAGGTTTTCAACGTTTGCATTAACAAAACCACAAATAGAACCTGACATCTTTCCTGGGTTTATTTCTAAGTATTTATTGCAACACAGCTGAGAGAGAATCCATGTACCCCAGGTCATCATTGCTGCATCCTATAAACCATAGTTTCATGGAACTCACTGAAGATAGAGGCTCATTATTGAGATTGTGATCTCTTCTAACTCCAACTCTTACTCCTTACAATAAATTCAAAATATGTTATTCCACATCTCCATTTTAGAATTAGTCTATCGTATCCTGTCTCTTCAAATTACTTCTTTCTGTGAAACCAAACCAAGCTCTACTGGACACGTTAGTCAGATTGTCCCCGGATCTGATGGATTCTTGAAATAAGTAGTTTAAATGGGGAAAGATTCGTTTTGGCTTTTGGTCAGCAGGATCACTGTCTGGAGTGTAAGCTAACGCAGGACAGACACCATGATGAAGAAGGTGTGTGGGGTGCTCACTTCATGGCAGCCCTAGAGCAGATAGGCTTAACAGCAAGGGTTTCACTAGGGCCATGATAACCTTCAAGGGCATTTCCCTCATTACTCATTTCCACCATATTGTCCCACCTGTCACAGCTCAAGGACTGTCCACGAATCTATTCAGATTTTAAACCATCTGTGGATCGCATCTCTGATTAGGTCAGAATTCTTGTATTCTAATTATCTTTGGAAATGTCCTCACATACACGTGTAGATGGTGTACTAATCTACTAAGTGTATCTCACGTTGCCATTTTGACATTTAAAAATGCATACAATATTTTTTCTTTTCTGACTATGAAAATAATACATGATATTTACAGTTCAGAAAGACTTAAACATAATGTTATGATAGGAAGTCTAATAGATGTATCCTTTGCATGTACAAAAAGTTCTTTAATCACAAAATAAAACTATTTTAATAATAGAATTATAGTATGTATTTCCTCCAAATCTAGCACCATAGCCATAACTCTAGATGACTACTTTGCTTAAACTTTCTGAATCTGAAAGGTTACATACTGTTGCATTTACAAATGCATCGTGATTTATTTAAGTTGTCATGTTTTGATTGACATTCAGATTGTTGCCACCATATTGTAACATTGCCACATAGTAAAAAGTCCCTTATACATAACTCATTATCATATGCATGAAAACATGATAGGGTCATTGCTGAAATAGATGACTTAAGCATTTTTAAAGGTTTTGATTTGTTCTGTTAAACTGTACAATATTTTTGGCTTGTTTTATAAGGTAGGGTCTCACTGTAGCCAAGGCTAAGCTGGAATTCATTATGTAGACTCAGGCTGGCCTCAAACTCAAGGTGACCCATCTACCTCTGCCTCCTGAGTGCTGGGATTAAAAGCGAGTACCACCACATCTGGCTAAATGAGTATTTTGTTTGTTTTTTTGAGGTAGGGTCTCATTCTATCCAAGGCTAACCTAGAACTTCCTCTCTAGCCCCAGGCTGGCTGTGAACTCATGGTGATCCTCTTACCACTGCCTCCCAAATGCTGCAATTAAAGGTAAGTGCCACCACCCATGACCCTCTACAACATTTATATTAATTATTTTTCTATAAGTCATGTGTATAAATACCTATTTCCCTACACTCCTAGAATAAAGACCATTATGTCATTTTATTTTTTAATGTTAATATGTGCTGATAAAGGTATTTTAAATATTATTAGTGTTTCCTACATTTTCCATCTCTTATTAAACACTATAACAGACTTAGAAATTAATAGTCCTTTTATATGAAGATCAAAAAATTAATTAAAAAGCCCTATGACATACTTTCCTAAGCATTCACTTAGAGCACTTACCTTAGAAGCCCACGGCAGAAATAAAGCAATGCCTATAACCTAGTTTTAACCATTTATGAGAATGTTAGCATTAATTTATAACATGAAACTTGTTTGAGGAGTTGGAATCATCCCTATCCTTTAAGGACAGTAAAGGAGGGTGTGTGTGTGTGTGTGTGTGTGTGTGTGTGTGTGAGAGAGAGAGAGAGAGAGAGAGAGAGAGAGAGAGAGAGAGAGAGAGAGAGAGAGAGAGGATGGTTGCTCCAGAGTCTCTTGACAATGAAAACCACTGTACCATTTTATGGCCCTAGCTTTACATGGCTGATTGGGAGTAGAATCTAGAATCTGAATCAATTCTCCAGCAATGATCCTTAACCGTGGAGTCACTTACCCAGCCCAGTATTCTTTATAAACATTTATTACAGCATCATTACCCTCCTCCCAACACAATCTTTCTTAGCAGTGTTCATAATGTAGGATTTGGGGATACTGCGAGGTCCCCCAGGCCTGCGGAACTCCAACCTTTGGGTTCTTGCTCATTTAAAAAATAAGAACTGAGAAAATGGATGGGAAGGTGATAGACAGACTTACACACACGTGTTCAAAGAAAGTGACAGGAAAAGGAAAAAGAGGGCTGGCCCACAGGTTAGGCTCCTTGATATAGCAGGCAACCAATCAGGTGAGCCTTGTTATCAGACTCAGGTGTGGAATGAGAGACCTGAGGGGTTTGTGGACTCATGGGGCACCCAGAGGGGCCAGCCTACCTTGGGGTGGGAAAAGGCCCAAGTTCCTTCTGGGGAATGGAGCTTGCTGCCATGATGGGTGGTACTGGGTTAGAAGTGAGTTTTAGTTTTGCATTATATATATATATATGGCAGGTGGGGTGGCATCTCTTTTTTTCTTTTGGGCCTCTGAACCTACCTGACTGCCTATTAAAAAAGCTTTCTCTTTTTAATTTAAATATTTTATTTATTCATTTTCAAGCAGAGAGATACAAGAGATAGATGATGATGATGATGATGATGATGAGAGAGAGAGAGAGAGAGAGAGAGAGAGAGAGAGAGAGAGAGAGAGAGAGAGAGAGAGAGAGAGAGAGAGCACCAGGCCACCACCTTGTTTATCTGGCCTATGTGGGTACTGGAGAATTGAACCGGGGCCTCAGGCACTGGAGACAAGTGCCTTAACCGATGAGCCATATCTCCAGCCCATGTCTTTCTCTTTTTTCTTCTTCATTTGCACAGTGTATCTTTGCTTTTCGTGCCTGGACACATCCTTTTGTTAATGGGATGCATTATCCTGACCACGTCCTGGGAGCTTCTGCTGCCTTGTGCTGCGGAGTCTGCCCTCTCCTTGGTCAGGTTAGGACTTCTGCCTATTAGAATTCTTTCCTCCTAGGGCGAGTGGCTACATTCGAATGCAAATCTGAATGTTACACACTTCTCTCCTCATTCTCCATCTCCAGTGGTCTTGGACCTCCTCCAGCCACTGATGGAAGCGGCATTCACCTTTTGTGCTTGTCTTTCCCCAGTGATGATTTCTTCCCTTTTTAATGGTAATTTCTCCTCCCTCTTGGATAACAGTTTCTTGAATGGTACTCTTTTGTCTTTGATATAACCTTTGTGTGTGTGTGTGTGTGTGTGTGTGTGTGTGTGTGTGTGTGTGTGTGCTTTCTCCCTTCTTATAATGCTTTCATGTTCAATGGTAGGTTTTTAGCAAGCTTCTTTGGTCATTTCCATTGAAGGTCCTTAGTTCTGTCTTGGTAGATTGTTGCCTGAGATAATCTCTCATTTTTCAAATGATAAAATACATACAGCACATTCTTCAGTGAAAGTAACATTTAAGTAATATATCTATGTATATTTAATATCTATCTATCTATCTATCTATCTATCTATCTATCTATCTATCTATCTATCTATATATATATATATCAATGTTATCAATGTCCTGTAATCAACACATTTACTAAAGGAGAGTTACAAACAACTCAGAATCTGCCAGACATTTGAGAGGTTGGAAAATAAATGACATTCTGATAGTGCTGAGATTAAGATCAAGGTAAAGAGTGATTCTAACGTTGATAAAACCGGATTCAGAGTGATTTTTAATGTTGTTTAGTCTATCTTGTCTTCTAGTGTCTGAAACTCCAACATCTGCCCAAATAAGTAATCACTTTGACTGCGATTTTAAAAGTATAGCAGACACATATTAGCAGGTTTGGTTTTCATCACTTCCTTATATAGTGAAACTGTGTTAATGTGTGTTTGGCCCTAGTTCTATTCACTGACATCATACTTTTTGTAAAAAATAATAATAATAATAGATTTGATTTTAAAGCAGTTTAGAGCATACTGCAAAAATGAGCACAAAATGTAAAGATTCCTGACATGTTTCCAGTTCAAACGCTTGCATAGATTTCCTGTGTAATCAATACCTCCTCATGTCATGATGTATTTATCACAATTAATGAGCCCACACTCACACATCGTTATCACGCGGTGTGCCGTGTATATCAGGGTTCACTCTTGATGATTCTTTGTGTTTGAGTAAATCATAATTATTTATTTTCTCCAGCTGCCATACAAATGCCCTGTTCCACTTATCAATCCCTTCCTCTCCTTTGACTGCTGGCAACCACTGATCCTTTTACTAAGCTGCAACCTTATCATCTTTCATTTTGTCATAATATTGGGTCCATACAGTACATAGCTTTTCTAGGTTGACTTAATAGCCTCTTTTCCATTCCCTGCATGACGTTCCCTGACTTGACAACTTGTTTTCCATGTCTGGAAGCAGGAGCTGTCCACTCGCCCACTGAAAGGGCTCATATGATGAATACATATACCTTCGTGACAGCTCACTGATTTATTTCCCAAGTGTTTATATCCTTTTGCTTTCCCAGCAGCTAATGTCAACCTGATAGGGATCTGTATCACCAATGAGGGGTTGTCTAGGTTAGGCACCTGTGATAAAGTGAGGTGGGGAGGTCCCCCTGAACTGCAGGTGGCCCCACTCACCGCTGGAGTCCTGAACTATAAAGGACAAAGCCGGCTAAGTAACTACATGTCAATGATTTCTGCTGCTTCTCTGTGGACTGAAGAGGAGCCTCAAGCTCCTCTTCAAATGCCTTCCCTGCTGGGACAAACTAGAACCTGGAAACATAAGCTGAAGCAAGCCCTTCCCCCCTTTAACTGATGATTTGATTTCCAGAAAAAAAGAAGGATACGAGTACCTTCCATATTCTTCTCTGCACCTGTTACCAGTGTTCTGGTTACAAGCCATTCTAATACACATAGTGTGGAAGGTTGTCCATTGAATTGGCATTTCTTTGATGACCTGTGATCCAAAGCATCTTTTTCCTGTGGTTATTTACTTATCTGGATCACCCTTCAAAGGATGTTGTCAAGGGTGTTGTCTGCATCCATTGATAATAGTCTTACAATTTTTTTTCTTTTTTACTTATTGATTTGATGGGTTACTGTTGGGTTTGGATATGAAGCGTCTTTTGAGTTATTGAGTCTGTACCCAAGGCTTGGTCTCCAGCTGTGTCCAAATCTTGGGAATTGATTGGATCCTGAGGGCTCAGTGGATTAATCCCTTGATAAATTTATAATATTATGGCATTATTAGTTCATGGGGCCTAATGGTTTGGAGTAGGTCAGGAGGATGTGCTCGGAAAGACACAGCCTTCTCCAGTCCCTTCTTGTCTTTTTTAAAAAATAACTTTTATTTTATTTATTTGTAAGCAGACAGAGATAGAAGAGAGAGAGGGAGAGAGAGAGAGAGAGAGAGAGAGAGAGAGAGAGAGAGAGAGAGAGAGAGAGAGAAGAAAGAATGGACATACCAGGCCATCCAGCAGCTGCAAATGAACTCTGATCACATGCACCACTTTGTGCATCTGGCTTTACAGGAGCACTGGGGAATCGAACTTGGGTAGGTAGGCTTTGCAGACAAGCACCTTAACCATAAACTCTCCCTCTCCAGCTTCCCTTCAAGCTTATATTTCTGTTTTCTTACTGCCTGGAAGTGCACGCCACCCATTTCCATCAGCTCCAACTGCCATGATGTTGTGTGCCTCATTTTAGATTAAAACAGTGGAATCAGCCAACACTGGGCTGAAACCTCTGAAACTCCAAGCTAGCTTGTAGCATTGCTCTCTTTTATGGTGTTTACATTGACTCTTTTGTCACAGTTACAAAAGCCAAATAACCAAATTGCATTAATTGATTTTTATATTTGGGTAAGATATCTGTTCAATCCATTAGTGAACTTTTTTCATTTTTATAGTGTTGAGTTTTAGGAGTTCTTTGTTATATGGTTTGGGTAGTACTCCTTTATCACATAGGCCATTTGAAAAGAATTCCTGCCAGTGTGAGTTCATTGCCTCTTGACAGCCTGACAGAGAACCTATTTTAATTTTTAATAGCTCCATGCCTATCCGATTGCTGTTTCATGGCTCATGTCCCTGGTGTTGTGTCTATAAAAACATTGTCAATCTGAAGATCATGTAGAAGATCTCCTTCTGTAGTCTGGA
This sequence comes from Zapus hudsonius, assembly GCA_004024765.1. Lineage (NCBI taxonomy): Eukaryota > Metazoa > Chordata > Mammalia > Rodentia > Dipodidae > Zapus > Zapus hudsonius. The sequence continues at coordinate 43,687 of PVHP010002370.1, forward strand.
TCCTATGCAACTTTGTGCCGTGCACTTAAGTCTATTATGCTTTTAAAATGTGTTGTTTGAAGGCCATAAGGTCCGTGTCTACTTGCCTTCTCAGCCCTTTCTCCATATTACCCATTGCTTCGTTACCATTGCTTGATAACACTGTATTGCCTGTTCCTTTTGTCAAAGATCAGTTGACTGTGTTTCTGCAAGCCTATTTCTGCTATCCACATCCATTCCACTATTATAGTTTTCTCTTCTTTTGTCAATAACACACAGTATTGATCACTTTAACCTCCATATTAAGTCTTTACGTTAGGTAGACTTGGTCCTCTCATTTTATTTTTCTGTAATAAGAAATTCTGGGTCATTTCTCTCATTCTATAGGCTTCACAATCTGCAAAATAACTTGCTGCCATTGTGATTAGGATTACAGTGATCCTGTAGCAAAATCAGATAGTTGAAGCTTTGATAATACTAAAAAGTCATTTAACTCACAGGTAAGCAACGTATCTTCACGTTTCTTTTTTGATTTATTCCATCAGAGCATTACAGTTTACTTTTTAAACTCTTGCACATACTGGTTAGGTTTATACTTAAGGATTATTTCTTCCCTCCTACTCTGTATAGCTCTAATTCCCCTTTTTACATAATTAGAGTAGGTAGGATTTCAGCAGGATATTGAAAATCAGTAGGAAGAAAGAACAGCTCTGACATTTCTGATCAGAGTAGAAAATCATAGCTTCTTACTGTTAATGATGATGTGTGATAATGCTTCTTAAAAGTTCATCAGCCAGGCTTGGTGCACGTCTTTAATCCCAGCACTAGAGGCCAAGGTGGGAGGATCACTGTGAGTTCAAGGGCAGCCTGAAACTACCTTGTGAGTTTCAGGTCAGCCTGGGCTAGAGGAAGATCCTACCTGGGTGTGTGTGTGTGTGTGTGTGTGTGTGTGTGTGTGTGTGTGTGTGTGTGTGTTGGGGGATTGGGATGGATTTGGGAAAACAAAAGAAACAAAATAAAAGTGCTTTATCAAATTAAGTTTCCCTCTCATCGCTCATTGGCTGTAAGTCCTTCCCTTCTAGTATTGGACTTGGCTCTCTTTCTGCATAAGGTCTTCTCATTATGATCATTCTCTTCTTCATTTTACTGATTTGAGGAGTTACACTAATTATTTTTAAAATATTTAACCTTTCTACTGTACCTAGGATAAATCCCACAAGGTCATGTTATATACTGTTATTGTTTTATTTTTTTAATAATGTAATGCTTACATCATAAAATGAGAAAGGAAATATTTCTTTTGAAATGAAGTATAGACCATGGGAGGGATTGTGTTGGTGTTTGGTAATGTGGCTTAAAACTGCCTAAGGGCTGGTGAGATGGCTCAGCGGTTAAGGCACTTGCCTCCAGTGCCTAAGGCTCCCGGTTCAATTCCCCAGGACCCACATAAGCAGGACACACAAGGTTGTGGCCCTTGTTCTCTCTCTCTCTCTCTCTCTCTCTCTCTCTCTCTCTCTCTCTCTCTCTCCATGAAAATGAATAAATAATTTTTTTAAAAGCTGTCTAAAAGCAGGTGCATCTACTTCAGTCACCATACAAAGCTGATTGCTCAGAATTTCTGTGATTGTGGAGATTATGTTATAAGTTCTGAGTCAAATGAACTTGGACTGTCATTAGCACACTTAAATAACTATCTATTGCCCACCTCTGTGTTGGCCCTAATATCACTGTGACTACTAAGTTATTTTAGAATGTACTACCAGATGTCAGCTTCCACCAGCCCAAAGGCTAAGAAAGTCATTGGAAGTTATCTGATACCTGTGAAGTACACGTCCCTGCTTCTCTATAATCCAACTACCTGAGGTTTCCACCAGAGGAGTTCAAAAGAATCATGATCTTCCACTGCCTTTATTCTGTTTCTCTAAAAACTTCATGAAACTGTTCCATGTAGGAACATGGAATTGGGAATAAACTAATTTTGTATTGCTAGGCCATGGTCACACATATTTGGCTCCATAATAAATTCTTATTTTCTTTGAGGTAAGAGCTGTGTTTGTATGTATGCTTGATTATTATTAATGAGAGAGAGAGAAAAAGAAAGAAGCAGAGAGAAAGAGAAAGAAAATGGGCATGCCAGGCCCTCCAGCCTTGGCAAAGGAACTCCAGACAAATGTGCTACATTGTACATCTGGCTTTACATGGATACTGGGGAATTAAGCCTTGGTCCTTAGGCTTTGCAGTCATTGAGATATCTCTCCAGACCAAGAGCTGTCTGGACAGTAAAATCATCAATGAAGCCAGCTGAACATGGTGACTTCTTTAAAAAGAAAATATTTATTGATTTCAGAAAGAGAGACAGATGGAGAGAAAGGAGAGAAAAAGAACAGGCGTTCCAGGGCCTCTTGCCACTGTAAATGGAATTCAGACATTCTCCATTTTGTGCATCTGGCTTTACATGAGTACTGGGGAATCAGATTCCAGCCATCAGGCTTTGCAAGCGAGTCCATTAACCACTTTAGCTGTCTACATTCTCCTGCTGTGAGCATGGTGCCTTCTGTGTAGAAAGTGTACTTTTAATTGATTTAGTTCCTATAAGAAATGAAAAGTTCAAATAGTTTATTAGTGCTCATGTGAGTGTTGATAAATTTGTCTTTTAAGAGTGGATCCATTTAATCTAGATTGTAAAATTACAGCCATAGTGTCCTTCACAGTGTTTCATGACTATCCTTTAATGGTTATGGGATCAGTAGAGATGTCTCCATTCTTATATTAGTAGTTGATGTCCAATTCTTTACTTTTTGTTAACCTGGCTGCAAGGTTATCAAATTTAATGTTTCTTTTTTCAAAATTCCAGCTTTCAGTTTTACTGGTTTTTCTCTATTGTTTTCTTATTCTGAAATTAATTGTTTTTTCTTTAATTTTTGCTACTTTTTTGCTTACTTCATATTCAATTTGTTGTTACTTTTTTATTTTTCTAATTTGAATGCTTACATGACTGATTTTATCCCTTTCTTTTCCTTCATTTAATGATATAAATTTTCTTTTAAAAATGCTTTCTTTGTATATAAATTTGTTATAAGTTCTACTTCTGTTTAATTAAAGACAGTTTAATATATCCTGAGATTTCTTCTTTGGCTCATCTATTAATAAGTATGTTTCATGATCATGTATTATTGGATTTTTCTAGCTGCCTTTGTATTGATTTCTGACTTAATTCTATTTTTGTATGAGAGCTGACATACAATGTCTACTGTTTTAATGTTGTTGTGAGGTGTTTTATATCTTACATTTCTCTTTGTCTGATCAGACCTGTTATTTATAACTTCTATCACCCTTTTAAATGGGGTATGTATGTTTTTAATCTCAATGATTTTTGTTTCTTTTTTTAATGGAGTTCATAGTTCTGTTTAAGTTTCTGTTAGTGCACTGAACCAATTCTTTGTGTTTTCTCTGAATTTCTTTAAAACAACTATTTAAAATACTTTACTTGAGATTTCTTCCCTAGGGATTCTTACCTGGTCAGTTTCTGGCACTTTATGTTGATTACAAAGACTGCTGGAGCATCCTGAAGCTCCATTGCTTGTGGGAATGCAGCTGCCTCTGGCTGTTCGATCCCTTATTTTGCCTAAGCCTAGAGTTATTTCTAATGTGTCATCACTGGACGGAGCCTTCTGTTGGCCTGTAGGAGCTTTTACCTCTAGTGAAATAGCTATGGAATTTGCTGTGCCTATAGGGGGGCTGATGACCCCTGGATTTTCTCCTCTATCTTGCTCTCGCTTCTGACTTTCTCTAGTTTTTTAATGACATGCATCCTTTTCTCACCCTTATCTGTGCTTTGTCTTCTCTGAGGTTACTAGAAATTAATTTGAGGACATTATTATTTTCCCAATCACTTTCACTGTCTCTTTTATTTGCTCCTTCTGGTAATCTTCCTACCTACCAGTATGGCACACCTTCTGTAGTTATCTCTTGATTTTTTGAATATTATATTCTCTTTTTTATTTGATTATTGTCGTTTTTCTTCTGTTTGATTTTCAGTTTTAGAAGTTCCTATTGAAATACACATAAATTCAGAGATTATTTCCTCAGTCTAGTCCATTAGTAAGTATATCAAAGGGCTCTTGCATTTCTGTTGATTTTAACATGTCTAGCATCTCTTGGAATATTTCAATCTCTTTGCGTAACTAATCTTGCATAATTTTACCCAATTACAACCCTTAACAGTCATTATTGCTGTTTTATAGTCAAGGTCTGATAATTAATTCCACCATTGTTTTCATATTAGAAAGTATTTTGATATTTATTTTGTACATTCAATAAACACTTTCTTTTTCACTTTTGCTTAACAATTGGGCATAACTACAGGTGATAAGAAAGAGCTATGTTAGAAAGGCCATTAGTGATAAGATGATAGATGATAAGGTGACCACAAGACAAAGTGCCCTGTAGTCCAGTTATCAGGTTTCTCCATGTGAGGGTCTTTTCCCTCTGGACTATGAACCGTAGCACCAGGCCAGGCAGCAAGGCCCCAGTGAACTGGAGCTGGCTGTTCCCTTCCTTCAGTTAGTTTGTCTCTGATAAAACCTCAATTGTTTAGCCTGTGTTAGTGTCTCGGGAACACCAAGCCCATGTTAAGAACACAGTGCTCCACATACTATAAAAGTGATTCCATCCTTTACCCCATCAAAGGAACAAAGAGATATTTAAAATAATTCACTAATCAGTTAGTTCGTTAATTTATTTATTAATTTATCTATTCTGAGAATCTGGTAGAGTTCCAGGAGATAAACTTAGGACACTAGGGAAGAGAGTACTAGTACATGGCCCCATTCCAGGGTGCAGGTTAGCTTTCAGACTTGTTCACAGTGAGCCTGAAATAACTCTCAAAGTACAATTGAAGTGTCCTTCCCCATCAGCGCTTTCCCTGGAGATTTCCACTGGCTGGTGGAGGCTTTGGCAAGCTATTATTGCCTTAGTTTCTCATCAGTATTCAAATCTATTGCACAGTTTTCCCTGTCACCTCACTTATTTTACAAATCTAAAGTTGTTGGGTTCAATTTGTTCAGTCACCATTGTTAGGAAGGAATGGGAATTTGAAACCATTTTCTATTCACAATGGGAAACCAGCAATGCCCCATTAAATTTTCTTAAAAGCAAATTCCTTTGAATCACAATATATCAAACATTTTAAAACCGGCATTTAATCCTTTGATATTGGTTGGAAAAACCTTAATGCTGACTAAATGAATTATTCTCAGTTTCTAAATAATTCCTCCTTTGGCATAAATTTTTCTGTAATTTCACCATTGTTACTGAATATTTTTCACTTATATTTTTTTGCATATTTCACAAGGTTTGGTCAAACATTCTTAACTGTTATGATAAATCTGTTAAACCCTTTATTATACCATGTGCTATCAAAATATTTTGATTGTATTTTATGGATTGTTGTTATTGTTTGTTTTTATACATTGGTCTTAGAGCATGCTGAATAAAATGAAAATAAAAATGATCTTTAGGATAGTGAAGCTAATCAATATATAGAAAAAATCAAATCAAAATAGGAAAGTGTGCTCAATTATAATAATTTATTTTCATTGTTCTATTTGCTTAATCCATGATATATCTAAATTTATTATTCTTTCCTGAATTTAGTCAATTCCTATCCGTATTGCTAGAAGAGAACAGAACATTTTCAAGGTCAAAAATCTGTGAAATGCCATTACCGAGTGGCATTCACACCTAGTCAGCATTTCTGAACACTTCTATGCAAACAGTTTATCATCCATCTCATTGAAATATCATCAGATCCCACTTGAGCCTTAGTCACATGAAAACATCTTGTAAAATGCAAATGTATCTAATGCATTTCTGTCATTACCCACTCTCACAAGTCTTCACCTATATTTTATAAGCTGACTTATTAATTTAGAACCAATGAGGACTGTGTATTCTGATCATTCTATTTCAGGTTTTCATTTCAGTGAATATTTTATCTTTAGGTAGTTTACATGGCTATATTGTGTCTTGATTTAAGAATTTTAAAAGCAGTAAAATGATTTCATTTCTTTGATTGGTTATAACTTCAGTTGCCTGACAAAAACCATAATATCAGTTTATTTTTTTATTTCAATTTTCTTTCTAAGGCAAGACTCGGAAGTCCAATAAAAGATGATTGGGAAGTCAGGCATAATGGCACATGCCCTTAATCCTGGGAGGCAGAGGTAGGAGGATCATTTGCTATGAGTTTGAGGCCACCCTGACACTACATAGTGAATTCCAGCAAAGCCTGAGCTAGAGAGAGACCATACCTTGAAAAACTTAAAAAAATGGGCACTCTGTAAGTTTATTTATTAAATCAAAGCAATAGATTTCCCAGAAAGGAATAATAATCATATTACCTGAGGAGATTAACAGTCCCGTGTCCAAACTCATCAACAAGAGCATATACACATTTGTAGGTAAGTTATAGAGTATGAACAAATATTTTTACATTTTACAATTTCACTGAGACTAATAATGTCTCATTGTTTAGACATATGATTTATTGTTTTTCATAATTAATTTTTACTTTAGTCTAAATTTTTATTTTCAACATTTATTTTATTGTGGTATTTTATTGTGGTATATGAAATTTTAGCTATTTATTTTGTATGCTATATTTTGAAATATGAATTACTTAATCTGGATAATTAGAATAGGCTATTTGCCCTATAGCATTTATCTTCTCTTTGCTGAAAAAAAAAAAAAACAAAAACACTGGGCCAGAATCAATTTATAAACTTATAAATAAATAAAGGGCTTATTAAGGGTTTATTTCTGGCTTCAGTTTTAAGAAGTTTCATCATGGTAGGGAGAGTCTGGCAGGAGAAAACAGCCAGACATCACATCTTCTATCAGCAAGCAGCAAGAATGGTCCACCTATGCACAACGGGCATGGCTGGACAAATAAACCTCAAGCCCACCACCAGGAACACACCTCCTTGAGCAAAGCTTGCTGCTTACAGGTTCCACCAGCGGAGTACTGAATGTGAGGCTTAATCAAAAACACATGACTCCATGGGGGGGGAGGACATTTTACATTCAATCCACTGCCCCTTCACATAGGTATCATTTCTTTCATTAGAAGCACTTGACATCTTTTTTGGTATTTTCAAGGATACAGTAAAGTATTAACTATAATTTCTATGTTGTACAATAGAGCTCTTGAATGATGCCCCATAACATTTTTGTTGTTGTTTCATCAAGATATCTCCTCCTTGTCTTTCAATCATAGCAGCTTCTAGTAATCACTACTCTACAGATAACTGCCCTTATGATAAGATTGTGCACAATTCAACTTTCTGGGCCTGGCTTATTTCACCTAACACAATGCCCTCTGGATTCATTCCTATTGCAAATGCCATGTTTCCCTATTTTTATGGTTTAATAGTGTATTGCTTATACATACTACCCTTTCTTTATCTATTCATACACTCATAAACAAGTTTATTCTTTAGCTTGGCTCTTATGTGTCATACTATAATAAAAGTGTGAGTGCAAATCTTTCTTCAAGATGCTGTTTACATGTCCTTTGAATATGCATACAGTACTGCAATTGTTGGGTCACTAGGTACCAAAGGAAATGAACAAAAAGTAAAGAAATGATCCAGACAGTGGGACAGATTGCTTCTTTGCCAAGCCTAACGACCTGGGTTAAACTCCCCAGTACCTGGATAATGCCAGATGCACAAAGTGGTATATGCATCTGGAGGTCATTTGCAGCAGCTGGAGACTTTTCTGTGCCCATTCTCTCTGTTTGTCTCTCTCCTCTCCATCTCTCTCTCTGCTCGCAAATGTGTAAATAAACAAAAATATTTTAAAAAAGAAAAACAAAACAAAACATAACTACCAATCAGTAATGAAAGTAAAATGTAGATTTCAAACAATATAAGACAAAACAAATAACTGAAAAAAATTAAAAGAACACATAACAATGACCAATATGTGTACATAAGACGTAAAAATATGACATGCTAAATATGATATGTAAGATAAATATATAATATATAAAAATACAGTCAACATCACTAATCAAAGTAAAATGCAACCACAAGTTCTTAGCTCTTACCTGTAGAATGGATTATTATGTGTAAGCAAGAGACCCAGCTTAAAGAGGATATGGAGAAAGGAATTCTCTTGTGCATGGTTAATGAGAATGCAAATTAGGATGTCACCATTGAATCCTAATGAGGGTCATTAAAAATAGAAGTACCACATAACCCAACAATCCTAGTAATGGATTAATGGAACAGGTAATGGAACAGGTTACTCCTGTTCTCATATGATTTGACCCATACATGCAACTGTGCTAAGCACAGACAAGACTTCCCAAACACGGAATGAAGAGAAGGAATCATCAGGTAGTAAAGATAAGCGAGGATAAGATACAGGAAATCAATATTTTGATATGAGCCAATATAACCACAAAATTGAAACCATAAAGCTGAGAGAATTTCACAGAAGAATCAAGGTTTTAGCTATGTAGCCAACATTTTCTCCTGTTAATTTTCTTGTTTGGAGATGATATTCATTATTCATTGATTTCCTATGTAAGTTTCAGACAACTTTGGGGGAAAAAATGTAAGTTTCTTATAGGACAGTAAACGTTACCTATATTTACTGAAAATCAAAATAGATTAAGAATATAAATTTAAACTGAAACTTTTTACTTTTATGTTTCTCTAATCCAGTGTGTATAAAAAGAACATACCCAAAAGGAATAGAAGCTCCTTTATTTTAAGTCTTGGCAAGAAGCACCTTTTCGAGAGTCATATAATTGGTATAAATTGAGGCTTCTCAGTGAAACTCTCCTACTAATGATTATGTTTTTATATCAAGTGAGCGTTCAGTTTCACTTGGGCCCCACATTCACCTCAGGCTTTATTTATTCAGGGGTTCAGGCATGTGTGGGTCTGTCTGGAATTATGCTGTGGGAAGTTTATACATGGTTTTATTTACTTGAGAGCTCTGAGAGATTCCTGGAAAACAATTCTGCCTAAGAGATGTTCTGGCCCATGTCTTTGGTTCAATCACTGAGAAATTTGGGGATGACAGATAAAGCATTGTCTTGCTCAGTGTTAAGGCTTTCTGTTATCATGCTTGAACTATCAAAAATCTGTAGTCTACAATATAGTACATACTGAAGGGGATAGTCAGTGAAATCCTCACTAAATGCTTGAGAAAGCACGTTCTTTAGTGGCAGGAGATGGTAACTTCAGGAGTGAAATCAATGGGCAGATCTACAAATGAAAGTACAGAATGTCAGGCTAAATATGAAAACTGTGTGTGTGTCATATGAGAGAGAGAGAGAGAGAGAATATTGTAAGAAAATTATGTGCAATTCTAAAGACACATTAATACTGAAATGATTCATCAGATTTAATCTAACTGAATATCTTGCAGTTTAACTGGCAATCCTACATATATAATTGACTTATGTTTGGCATTTGGAGTCAGGACCTATAATTGTGGCATATTTGTTCGTTATAGCTTTGTAGAAACTTCTAGGATGAGCATGCGTATTGCTGGAAACTTGCATGGTTTCCTAATATTCACCACAAATTTCTTGGCCTCAAGTCTCAGGCCTTGTTCTGAGTGTGGATGCATTTTCTTCCTTCATGGACACAATTCCAGATATCTTTAATGACACAGTAACTAATCCATCAAATGAAAATATACATAGAAATTAAGAAAAATTGATAAAATAAAATGAAGGCAATATATGATACAACAAAGTCATAAAACTATCACTGATCATATGTGCGTATTATCCCTGTGGATTTAAGTGTATTTTCTGCATTACTAATTTCTTTAGAGAATGCTAACTTTCCTGAATGTTTCATTAGTTTTTTTCTTCTATCTGAAAATAGTTTTCACATGTAAAAATATCCCCCCAAAACATGTGTTTCACTGTTGCCTACAACAAAGATGAGCCTCTTCTACAGCCAGCTTTCTTTTCAGAGCTACTTCTGTTATGCATGTCTACATTGCATGCATCTTTAGAGATGAAAAAATAAAGGTAAATATCCTGACAATTACTTAATCTTACTGTGGTGAGTAATAGTGCCTTTTCCTTGCTTTCATTTTTGTTCTGAATAATGTCTCTGACATTTTCTTTATATATCTCCAGATGTACTTATGTAATTTTTTCCTTCGAAAATGGCCTTTATGTGGGGATTGTTTATGTATATATGACATACATATTGAGTTTAGCAAATAATGCAAACGTGTTTTATAAACTGATCATTACATGTAATTCCTATGAGCTGTGTACAAAGTTTTTTCTCTTGTCAACATCTACACAAACATTGTGTGTATTTGCTTATTAATTTTGGCAATCTGATGTATATGGGATGGCATTTAATTTTATCCAACTTTATTTTACTTAAATACTAAAAAGTATCCTTGAATAACTTTTACTGTGCTGAATGGAATACACATTACTTTGCTAATAAGAAAAGAAATTTTTATTTATTTACTTTTAAATTTTTGGGGGGTATTTGTACTTCATTCATTGAGTCAGAAAAAAAAATGTTTCAGTTTTATTTTTGTAGCCAAGATCATCTTCCAACTTCACAAAATGCCTTTCTAGCAATAAGCATTCGTACCTTTCTTTCCTTCACAATACTTCTTTCCATATGCCATTTAGAATGTATTTTTCCTCACATTAAAAAAATTATTTATTGTTAATAATTAGACACTCAGCCAGGCGTGGTGACCACGCCTTTAATCCCAGCACTCGGGAGGCAGAGGTAGGAGGATCACCATGAGTTCGAGGCCACCCTGAGACTACGTAGTGAATTCCAGGTCAGCCTGGGCTAGAATGAGACCCTACCTCGAAAAACCAAAAATAAAAAATAAAATAAAATAAATAATTAGACACTCAGTATAAACAAGTCTTGTGTTGGTACCCCAATTTCCCTCCTCTCTGGTCCCAACCCACCAAGGGCCCTCCTCAGTGAGATTGCTTTGAATATTCCCCCATTCATGCTTTGTTCTTCTCTTGTTTTAGAATAATACTATATGTCATCTCTTTAAAAATGTGTTTGACAGAGAATCTGTGAATACATGTCTTTTATTAGATTAGGTATCTTTTTTTAATGAGTGCCTGCTTTTCCTTTACGTTTTCTTATTTTCATCTTACGACACTTTCTACTTGTTCTCTATCTTCCACACAGGCTAACCTGTGCACACATCAGTATTTTTTGATATTTTATACCTTCCTCCTACAATTTGGGTAAATTTTCATTTTTAACTGTTCCACTCCATTAACTGGGGAAGAAAACTGTACTTTATCTTTTGTTTAATACCAAAATGTCTTTAAATATGTTATTTTTTAATATGTTATTTATTTATGAGAGACAGAGAAAGGGGGAGAGAGAGACAGAGAGAGAAGAATGGACACCGCCAGGACCTCTAGCCACTGCATAAAAACTCCAGTCAGATGTACCACCTTGTGCATCTGGCTTTACATGGGTACTAGGGAATCAAATCTGGGTCCTTGGGCTTTACAGGCAAACACCTTAACCTCTGAGAAATCTCTCCAATCCTCAAAATGATTTTCAGACTTCAATAACTGTATACTTTTCTGACACTGCTGACAGCATATAATGCTTTCCTGGTGTTTCCCGATAGCCCCCAAACTAATGCTTGCTCTATAGGGTTGTAATGGCCTTATAGAATCATAAGTTTTCTTACATCTGCTAAATACAAGTTATTTCTTTATTTTTGACATTTGCACATCTTTACATTTTTTAAAACCCAACAATCCTCAAAAAGTAGTTATTTTGGTAATCCATCTCTGATAGCCAAACACTATTGAAGGAGGGCCATTCCAGATATTTATTTCAAGCTTCTTGCAAATAAGCCTGTTATTACTGCTTGCTCCGATTAATTCTCCCGTCTTCATAAAAGCATTCCTGACTTCAGTGATTTTGACGATTAGCTCACATCAGCTTCTCAGACTGAGAATGCATGAGACGGACAGCTGTGTTTTCCTCAAGGGTAGTGGTGATAACAGGATATCAAGAAGAGCACAAAGGAAGTTGAAGATGCCAAACTAAAGGAAACGTCCTGAAAGCGCTAAGATGTTTCAGCAGAATTGCAAAGGGCATAGAGCTCCTGCATGGGAAAAGCAGACGTAATGAAGCAATCATTTCATGATCCTGCTGCACAATAGGAATGAGCTTGTGTATCTTGGAAGACAAAGCTACCTTAATGCTCAACAGAGTTGTAAACGATAAATTCATTCTTTCTGATCATAACACACTATTGACTCATAATTGGCATGTTTGAAGAAAGTTAACTGTCCTTATTGTTATCTCTATTTTCACTTGAAAACAAGCAAGAAGGAGTGTGATGAAATTTATATCTGTTAACTCAGCCAGACTCACGATGGGTTTTCAAAAGCCATCAATGGAAGCAGTGTATATAATTTATTACATGGTGTAGCTTCGGTTATTTTTCATAGCAGAGAAGAAAGAAAGGTATATTTAAATAAGCTATTATTTTTACATTCACAATGTCTTATCTGATCTTTACAATGTATAGGTTTTTCCTTTTTTCACATTCCTTTGTTTTGCTATAAATCAGAAATGGATCCTAATGTTTTATCACATCGTAGATTCAGTTTTCTTTCTGATATGTATTCTGTTCTGCACTCTTTATGTAATAATTTCAAATTTGAACAGTCTAGGTTTTCTGTAGTTATCATGATTATAGATGCTTTGTAAGGTTTCACCAGTCCAAATAATTATACTTCATAACATAGAATATCAACACCTGTATAGACGTGAGAGAAGAATGAGGTTATGATTGTGGCAAAAGGTACTATATACTATCAACTGAATGTGGTACAGTATAGTGGAGCTTACTTTTAACAGATAAATTTATTCATTTTTAATACATAGAATTACAGATCCTCTTGCCCTTTCATTATGAATAGAAAAGAATAACTCCATCATGCAAGATTTTCAGCAGGAACTTTGGCAATAATAGCATATAAGATGATAAAGCAATTACAGAGAGAAATGACTTGGAAATAGGTTTCTCTATTCAGAAAAGACAATAGTCTGATTAGATGAGAAGATATTCTGTTGGGTAACGGTGTTAGGGTGAAGACAAAATGTTCTGTAAGCGGTGATCACCTTTTGTTGTAGTCAGCTACACATCGCTGGGATGAATCTCCAAACCAGGCACAATTTTGGGGAGGAAAGTATTTATTGAAGTAACAGACCCAGGGGAAATTAAGGAAAAATGCTGGCCCCCTTTCACAGATCCAAGCAGGGACAGAGACAGAAGCCCACCATCAGCACCTCAAGCAAGCAAGCACACTCCAAACTAGCAAAGAAGAGGAACTCCAGGCTTGAGCTCAGACTCCTTTTTGCATGTGTAAAGCTAGAATTCCAGACCCACCCCAGAAACACCTTAGGGCTGAACCCCAGGATCTGGCCAAGGTGACACACCTCTTCCAGCCAGAACTGGCTGGAGACAATTTACAATTATAATAAACTTTTGAATCTATTGGGGGACATTATTCAAACTACCACACCTTTTTTCATAGCATATATCCTAGGAAACCCAAAGCCTTATGTAAAGACCCATGAATATCTCTGAGGCTAGACTGATGAGTACCAATAGTTGTTTAATAAATGTCCCTTCCATTTAAAAATGTGCTAATTTTAATTTTCCTAAGAGACAATGTGTCAGGCATGTCAGCACATTTGTATTCCTAACATCTTGAATCATCAAAAACTTTAGCACTGGAGGTAAATTTAAGTGTCTCCATATTTAGGGTAAGAATGACAGTAAACAAGTTAATAAAATTGTCATTTATTCTTCTCATTATGTACAGTGGAATTGTGGGTGTGACTAATTTTAGTAATGTAAACTTGAAAATCTAAATTAACTAAAGTTTACCCAAGGAAAAAAAAAGTTTTAATTAGCATTTGGTCCAAATGGATTTTGTCTGTTCCTAGTGATCACTGTATTGGAAATGCCAAAAGATATCCATTTGTGTATTTCCTATATATTATAACTACAAATATGTCAGAGTAGCTGCAATGTCTACTCATTCAACAATTAATTTTGCCATAATGTTTTGGAAATTTCAATCCTGAGGTAGGAAAAAGGTGAAAGATATATGAGCGGAAATTAGTATGATTATGTAACATGATTAACAACTGCTTAAGAATTGTAGCTATGGAACCTAAATTAAAAAAATCCAGTCATAGACACAAACTAGTGGCCAGACTCAATGATGTCATGTTTTAACATTTGAATGTATAAGTTTATACACTTTATGAGAATCATCACCTGTGTCAGGCTGAGTTCTTGAGGAGCAGAGTTGCCTACTCTACAGGAGACTATTTTCTTACTCTTTGAAAATCTTGCATTTCAAATTGTGATCTTGAAGTTTATTTAGATAAATAACATCTTTCCAAATGTGTGGAAGTCGGAAAAAAAATTGCACCAGCCCAAGTGAAATTGTATGTCTTCCTAATTTATAAATGTCTAACAACAGCAGATCTACATTTTCTTTTTGTTGATATGATAAAAAGTAGCATAGAATGTCTCATAATTTATTATTATTATTTAAATATTTTATTTATTTATTTGAGAGAGAGAGAGAGAGAGAGAGAGAGAGAGAGAGAGAGAGAGAGAGAGAGAATGGGCACTCCAGGGCCTCCAGCCACTGTAAATGAACTCCAGACACATGCTCCCTCTTGTGTATCTGGCTTTATATGGGCACTGGGGAATCGAACTCAGGTCCTTCTGTGTTGCAGGCCTTAACTGCTAAGCCACTTACTTCTTCAGCCCAATTTATTACTTTTTTAATTGTCATAATACAATAGTAACTTCTATATTTAAAGTAAAAAAGGAAACTTCGTGTTTCAGCATCTTCTTTAATTCCAAAGGATGAAAGTGAGTAATGATATTAGGGTGATGACAAAATCTTCTTTGTGAATATAAAATATATGCATAAGTTAAAATATATGTTTATAAATGTTATGTATTCTAAAATAACTGGAATTTTGTTTATTTTTCAGTTCAATACTGAAATAGGTGCAAAGGGAAAAAACTCCTGTGTAGCAGAACAAACATCATTGGTCTAAGACTAGAAAATAAAACCCTTAGAAATTTAACTGAAACCATATCTTATACACGGATGCTCTCTTAAGTGTCTGGATGTGACACTTAAAGGGGAGATATTCATGTTGTTATCTAGAGTATTTGGGTTGTATATAGCAGATGCTTTACAGAAAAAAAAAATCAGGACCTTTTCGCCATAGTGCAGCTCTGCACATACATAGTGTTTTCTCTGTGCTCTGAAGACCCCAAGACTATTCTAAGTGCACCCTGTGCCAAACCTGTGTGGTAAGCCAGATGTTGAGTAGCTGAGGGGAAAACAGCTCGGAGAATACAAATTATCTTCCTAAGTGAGTAGTAATTAATAATTAAGGTGCTCTTTGAATCTATGACTCCCTCATCATCAAAACATTAGCCATTAAATAGATTCATCAATTAAAGTCCCCCCCCCCACATTTCTGATTTGCTTTGGCATGTCAGACTTAAAATATATAAGGCAAACAAAATAAAACACTTCAGTCTTCAAATAGTAAAATAAACTAAAGTCCAAAAATCAAATCTCAGCTTCACTATTACTGGCATAAGCCCTTTTTCCATTTTCTTATTGCACTCTAAAAATAATTACTTCTTATTCACAAAATCTTCTAGCTAATTACCCCTTTTGCATCAGCATATTCACGCATTCAAGATGTCTTCTCTTTTGATTTTCTTTGATCATGGTAGATTTTGTTCTTTATCTAAAACAGGCATACTGCTAGGTAGTTACCCCAATTTTATGTTTGTGTACACAGCTTCAATAAAATTCATTTTTCTTTATGCTCCTTTATGTCTCTCTGAACTAAGAGATACTGGTTTAGAGCAGAAACTCACCAGGTCTAATTAAGAGTCCTTGCCATCATGTGCAATATTATGTGAACGTAATAGATTTTGGAACATGGCAAAGAAGGACTCGTGCTTAAATACCATTGTTTTGATTCCCGTGTTTACTGGAAGGCTGGTACCTTTGAAGTCTTCACACAATGTCTTTGTCTCCATCTGAGGCTGGCAACACTTCACAGAACTCCAACTGTTCAATCACTCACTCTAGGCTTGCTTTTCCCCCCTTTGATAACAAATACAATTATTTTGATTGCTAAACGGATATATTTCTGTAATACAGGAAAAGTGAGTACATGAATAAATGGCCCTTAATGGGCCAAATTAAGTTCACGAATGACAAGTAGATGAGAAAGTTGTGACATTTCTCTTTAGAAATGTCTCTCTGATCCTTGTTTTCACACTTTCCTCTGGTAGAATAAGATTTACAGGAGAACTGGGAACTGGTGGGAATCTTATGCAAACTGTAGTCCTTCCTTCCATGCACAGACTGGCCAATGACGTTCCTAAGTATACATAAATTCCAGGTATTTTGAGCTAAGAGGGAAATCAAGATCTCCTGTATCTTGTGTCAGCATTAAAAAATAGGTTGGGTATCATGCACGTTTGTTTTGTTAAAGAAATATATGTAGGGAAATGCCATTAATAACATCCCATCTCTCTAAGTTTCTAAATATCACAGATACTGTTGAAGAAGTTTAATGCATAATTTCTATAGACATAGCACTATATTTACTTATGGAGTCAATTTTTGCTAAGCAAACTACCATTTAATGTTAAGTGGAGTACATTTGTATGAACAGTAATGCAAGATAATTCTTATTATCCTAACAATTAGAACATTGGTATTGCAAGCCGTTGGGTGAAGTAAAGAACCAATTTTAATTTTAATACTTTCACAGGTTGCACAGGTCATTTGTTGAAATAACAGAAAGCTTTGAGAATGAATAAAGGCATGAAGGACATTGAGCTGTGACGCTCCCGAGGATCATAGGTTTGGACACTTGATTCTGTGCCTTGCAAAGCCATCATGCCTTTCATGATAAGGAGGTGGTCAGTATAAAGGGAATTGTATCCTTGATTGATAATTTTTATCTATAAGAAATGTACAATTTTAAAACTAATCTAAAATAGAGCCATGAAATCAATATGTCTGTAATTAACTTTGTGAGTAGATATAGTACCAATTCTATTCTTAGATGAGATTGATTTGGAAATTCTGTATTAAGAAAAAAAGGTCAGATTTGTAGAACTGAAAGAAGTTTTAGTGTTTTCTTAATTGGTCAATCCTGTAATTTTTTTCAGAATAGAAATATGAGATTCAGAAATATGAAGTAATTTGACAATGGTCATAGAATTCATGGAATGTAGAGAGAGTCAGGCTAGAATCTAAGACTGGATGTTCCTTTTCTCTTTAAGGCTGTTTCAGAAAAGTAATAGTTCTCCAGTATAATAAAGAAAATTAATGGAATGAGAAGTCCATGACATATAAGTAGAGGGTCCGAGTGATGTACTGGAGAACGAGGACAGAGGAGGTTAAAGTCAGGAGCTCAACGACTACTTAACAGTCATGGTTGGAAAAAGTCGAACCATAGACCATTGCACGAGTAAGATCATTACAAACACGTTGGTTGTCATTTATAAAGGAACCAATCTCAATGCAATTGTTAATAGCGTCACCCATGGATTCTTTGTAAGTTCCTACGTGTCATGTTCCTTACTGATTTAGTGGAACTTATTATCTTTCCTAGAGATGAGTAGATGAATGTAGGACATTTTGTTACCAAGTTTTCCAAGAAAATCTGTGAATGAGTATCACATACGTACAAATTACTAGCAATAAACCACAAATTAAAAATTGATCCTCGCTACGCTTAATTTAAAAAATAACTTTAGTTAGTCGTAATGACCAAGAAATCAGTAGAAGCATACATCTTTGAGCTTTCTACCTAGTCATCCTACTGAAATTTTAGTGATTCCTGAAAATTTTCCTTGAAATTCTGCTCAGCTCCAAAAAATAAACCTCATGTAGAAATGCATCTTGCATTAGGACTTTTCCCTTAAAAGTGTCACATGAAATTTGGTATAAAACATCAGAAATATTATGTGTTATAGAGGTAGATAGAAATCCTCATTTTAATGAATGCTCAAATGCTCAAAACTTAGTTGCTAATTCAGCCAAAAAGGAAACATCTCGCAAAACAAATCAGATACACTAAAAGTTAAGATGTTACGATTCATACACTTCATTTATACTCTATACATATCAACTCACAATTTTATAATGCAGATTTCAATGAGTTTGGTATGGCATTCTGTTGCTTAGGTTATAAATTGTTTAGACTTTGGTAGGGAAGAGGTTGATAGAGATAATCACATGACATTTGAAGAAAGTAGCACCCAACCACTTCCAAAACTAAGCACAAAAATATTATGAATAAATGCAAATGAATCTTCACTGTCCATGAATTTCCAGGTTCTATAACATAAAGGCACATACTGACTATTAGTTTTTTTGACTATATCTCAAAAATTGACTCCAGTCATTTTAAGTTGCAGCTACTTTTCCAAATGAATGAAAAGACACTTTCTTCTAAAATATTATACTGTATATTATTATTTACTTTATTTATGATGGATTTTAATAATGATAGTATATAATATAATATATAAAATATAATGTAAAATATAATATAATATATAATATAATAGTGATGAGACAGGATTTATGAAGATATATACTATTATAATTTACCATGTGTTTAATTCTTCACAAATAAATAATTTTTAAAAATTGTGTATGCATTTATTTGTGCATGTTTCTGTGTGTACATGTGTGGGTGTGTATTTTTCAGAGTACTTTTTTTGCCTTCATTGGTAATCACCATTGTGTCATTAGTAGATTTTTTTTACATTTATATTTGGCTTATTTTAATTTGCTTACAGTTTAGGAACTAAATGTTTTGCTAACATGCAACGTTTGCATGTATGCATTCATGCGTGTTTTGGAATATGAAATGCCAGCATTTCATTGTTCTCCTATAACATCTGAGGTGTATACTGGCTGCTCTGGTAATTTTATTTTTCATCAGGGTCTCTGTTCTGATCTAGATACAGTAATTTCATAGATTAGTTATCCTGTGTTGGTGAAGATTTAGTATCAGTATCGAAATATGATGCTTTCTGAAGTCGGTTTCATTTATTGATTGAATTATGAGTAGTCAAGCCAATTTGTTCAATTCGATTGTTAATGCTCATTGTGATGGGATTTGGAAAATGCATGTATTTTTCAGAATTTTTCTTTCTTCAATTGGGTATTTTTACATTCTACCCTGTTGAAAATAGTTCTAGAGTGTAATACCGAATTTTTTTTCTTAAAAATATCATTAAGCTAAATGGCAGATACAGTTTTGCCCTGGTTCTCTTATCAAGAAATCTATTTCTTTTAGAGACGCTTTCTCACAATGTCTTTATAAGTTATATTGCCACCTACTGGCAGCCTCCAATATAACAGCCATACTTGGACTTGAGAAAGGTTTAAGAGAAACTTGATCAATTTTTTGGAAACATACTCTAATTATTTCTAGAATCTACATTACGATAAAATTTAACATGCATGATCTTATTCTTAAATTAATTAAGTGTGGGACTGGAGAGATGGCTTAGCGGTGAAGGCACTTGCCTCCAGTGACTAAGGCCCCTGGTTCAATTCCCCAGGACCCACATAAGCCAGACCCACAAGGTGCTGGCCCTGGTGCGCTCTCTCTCTCTCTCTCTCTCTCTCTCTCTCTCTCTCTCTCTCTCTCTCTCTCTCTCTCTTTCTCTCTCTCTGCTTGAAAATGAATAAATAAAATATTTTTAAAAAATTAATTAAGTATAGATTCTATAGTTATTATTCCACTTTGTCATTGTGGAGACAGCCTGTATTTTGTATTTTTCAGCCGGGCATTTTTCTTATGTCACACCACAAAATGACCTTATTTATTCATAGATAAGAATGCCCTTTTCTTTCTGTGGAATTAACACGGTATGAATTAAATGTTACAATGGCTCCTATGATAATTACAGTGGCATTAGATTTTTGAGTGTCAGACATTATATGGATTTAGACTTTATTAGTTTCTTTTAACTCATAACGGAATCATCTGTTTTTGTGAGAGAAATTTCAGACTGAAGAAAAGTACTTCAGGAATGAAATGGTGGTGTATATGTTTGCAGTCATAAAATAATTCTCTGGCTTAACAATGATCCCTATAAAACTTAGATTATTCTGGACATATCTCAATTCAATAGGGCTGCAAGAAAAGTTTGAAGCAAATTTACTTTTATCTTTTAGTCAGAATATTAATATATTTACTGGCAACCTTTAATGATTATGGACTATAAAACATTTTTTCCCGTTCAAGGTATCTTATTAAACGTAATTAATGGGTTTCAAAATTCCCTCCCCTTTCCCAAAAAATATCAACTTGGAGTGAGTGGAATTAAGTTATAAAATTTCACTTAGAAAATCAATGAATACACTGTAGTAAAACCTCAGGGTGATAACTTTAACTTCTTTTCTCGGAGCTATCTCGAATAAAATAAATATCTGAACATAATGTATAATGTTATTATTCAGCTCCCACCATCACATTTTAAGAAAGATCACTTTAGTGATAACATTTAAATGTATTTCTCTCATTCACAGACTACACACTAAAGCAAAGGCTGCTTTATTCTAACAGATCACTCATGCATTGCTCCAGGAGGGAGAAAATTCCTTCATCTGGAAGTTGTTGAAAATCCTCAGATAAATTTCAGATTTTAGTTTATTGGATTTTTTTTCTTTTCTTTTTTATTAGGAAGACACTTTCTGTGGTTACATCATGTGTTGGTACTATCATTTCCCTCCTCCCTGGCCCCATTCCCTGGAGGGGTTCCTTGCAGGGATGATGAGTTGTGAGAGCAGCAGTCAGTCATTGTGTGTGTGTGTGTGTGTGTGTGTGTGTGTGTGTGTGTGTGTGTGTGTGTGTGTTTGGGGGGAGAAACCTCTGGATATTCCCTTGAAATTTCACCCCAAATTACAGTCACTTGTTTCTCCCTTTGTTTTCTAACAAGACTCTGCACCCTCCCCGTGATCTGCTCTGCCTCCACTCTTCCCTTCCAGTTTTCCCCTGTTCCCTTCTTCCCACTTTCCAAATTCCTGACGTTCTAGAATTGCATCGTTTATTATGCCCGTCTTTGTCTTCGCTCCCTGTCCAAGTGGCTGTGCTATTTCTCTCGGTTGCAGACCATTAAGTTTCATTTCCCTCGTCTCCAGCTCCAAAGAACCTCCAAGAGACAGTCATGGACCTACTTCCACCCATGCATCTGGCAGGCTTCTCAAGATCCATCCTAGCCAACCTTCAACGCAATTCACCTCTTGAAGTTTATGTTTCTTAGGGACTCCTATTTCATGGAGGATCAGCAGCAGTCACTGGTTTGCTTAAGTCAGATACTTCACCTTCTGTCCTCAACGTACACCTAAAGGGAGGAGGGATTTAAGCTTAGTTCTAACTGTCTTGAGTTCACCCATGGCTAATACCATATTCAAGCCCTCAATACATATTAATTGAATACATGAGTGGAATGATTAAGAGGGAAGGATTTATTCCCCTGTAGCAGCTTCTTAAGAGTATATTGTTCTGATCACACGGATAAACAATGTAAAATATAAGGTCACTATAGTGTTTCTCTACAGTTTTCCAAAATTACCACTGGTGAAACTATGTGAATAAGCAAAGGACATTTGTCCCTTGCTGAAATCTAATTTGCATCATTATATTCCATAAATGGGTAATCATCTGCTTCCCTTGTCCTGGGCCGAGGGAATCATAATATAAAGACTAGTCAATCAGACTTATTTTTTCTAAGCTGAAAAATCTTTTTTTGTAAAAGTATCACTGTAGATAAAATTTTCTATTTTTTTGTTATTGCTCTTTTATATAATTTAGGGATCTATGAAATCTGTCACAGACTGACTTAAACTTTAGAAGTTTATTTACCACAGTTCTAGAAGCTACCAGCCATCAGTTAGATGGGATTAGGGTCTACTTTGCTACGTTTCTTTTAACTTATTTCTTTAATGGCTCTATCTACATACACAGTCACCTTCAGAAGTACTTGGATTGGGTCTTGAACACCTGGGCTGGAACAAGGAAAATTCATGCTGCACTATTGTACAATCCAAATTCTGTAAGGACTGGGATTACTTTTGTAGATTTATATTAAAATAGTTGGGTCTGTGTGGCTTACTACAAATGCATATATCAGAGGAAATATCCCAAACTAAGATTATTTCATGATATTAGCATTTTCAGAGATCAATGAGTAGGTTATATTATAATAGACATATGAAATAAGAATTTTTTTCTCTGCATTTGAAGAAAGAGGATATATATGAAAGATTTGGATATCTGAATTTACCTTTTTTAAAGTCTTGTTTTTATTATGAGTGCATTTCATGCAGTCAATATGGATATTTCCTTGATGTTTAAGGAGTATTTGGTTACATTTCTCAAGAATTTGATATTCAGTGTTTCTTAAAACTAAATTAATAAATAACACATACCTTAATTGTACTCCATCAATGCTTTTATATTTTATTCTTTCTTGCAATTTTTTACAAGTATTGATATGTAACACTTGAAAAATCTTTCCTTTTGATATGTGTGTATGTCTCTTTAATATTGCAAACAACATGATGTCATGAAATAAATATCACCTTATTAGAGTTAATAATCTTAAAGTAAATAAAGTGACCTTAAAGTTATAACCCAAATATTCTATATCCCATGTTCTTGTCCATGTCTTTCTATGCTTAAGGTTGTATTTTAACCAAATCACCTTTGTTTCCTAATGTTTAATGTTATTGAGTATGACTGGCCTTCTGACCTTCGCTTCCTGGCGGTGCGTTATGAGTATGTCATATTACTTTGCAAAAGTGAAGTTATAGACAGAATTAAGGTTGACAGTCAATTAACAATAAAATGTATAAAGTAGCTTGGATTTTCCTTGGCAGGAGTGGGCAGGGCACGAACAACAATCATAAAAGCCAAGTGCTCTTTTGGTGAGAACAAATGAAGAAGTCAGAGCAATAGGAGAACGAGAAGAACTTGATACTTCATGGCTGGATTGAAGACAGAGAAGGACTTGTGTGATCTGTGGATAGATTAGAGGAGTTGATCAGCAGCCGGCAAGAGGGAAGACCTTAGTCCTTTAGCGCTAGGAACCAAGTGCTGCCATAACCTCATTGTACCTGGAACTAGATTTTTCACCCAGTCCTTTAAAGAACCCGACAACCTGATTTATTGGTTCTTAACTGTTAAGTATCCACTAGAGAACCAAATTAAACCGTGCCAGAGTTTTAATAGAAAGAACTGAGAGATAACAAATATGCGTTGCATTAATTTTATACTTGTAATTCTGTCAGAGAAACAATAGAAAATGAAATGACTAAATAACAGAAAAATCACGTCCATTTGTCTTCCATTGGCATGGTTTCCAGCTTTGCAAGTGGGCCAGGGGGATCCTTCATTCCCTGTAAAATTGTTTTGGAATTTTTTGATTAATCTACCAGTTCATTCATTGATTGCCCATGTTGCTACTTATTCATCAAATAATGATGGATGCCAAGCATGTAAGGACTTGAAAATGCTGTCAGCACAACACAAATTAAGAAACATAATCTCTGACCATACACATTGGGGAATATGGAATCTAGTAGATACTTATAAGATGGCATGCCTCTGTTTGCAGTGCTCCTTCTAACTCATTTACAGTTGATCTCATTCCGCACTTGAGAGTCTGGAATGACCTTGCAGACTGCTTGGCCTAATATACTTCAGTGGGCATTTCATTGTGTGAATTTCAGATTCCATGTCTTTGCATCATCGTCGTTTCTGTGCTTGCCTGTGACAATTTTGTGCTATCACATAAGAAAGCCTGGCTGAGATACTAGGGAAGAAAAAAAAAAAGACCACAGTAAGGGACAACTGACAAGAGGGGGTCTGGAGCCATATTCATTCATCTAGCTAAGCGTTCCTAAGAGAGGTGAATGGGTGTGATGTCTGGTCAACCCACAGAATGAATGCAATAATGTATTGTTTATAAGAAGCCACTGAATCTGAGATGGAGTGATACAGTGAAATATACGGTATCATATTGCAAGAAAATCAAAACAAGATCATTTGCCACAAAGGACATATACAATGTCATTGGTGAAGGTTGCCTAAGAGGCAGTGCAACGGAGCTGTGAAAGGGAAGTGTGATCTTCTGAGGTGAGGGGAATGCATGGGCGCAGGTGGTGAGAATGAAAGATACCACTCAAAGTAGGATGAAGGGCCTGTTCTGGGGTGAGGTGGAATAAAACTAAAAAACTAAGAGAAGTGAAAAGAGGGTTTTATGACTGGATATCATCACCTAGAATTTAGACCATGAATTTTATTAAAACACATTTACTGCTTAAGTTGTAATGGGTATATCTTTTAGTACTTACTGTGAGAGAGATATGAACTGAACAGCATGGCCATTTCCTCTAAAGAAGTGTCTCAACACAGTATAGAAAAGGTAGATGTGTTTTGCCATAATATGATACAAACTTAGGTGAAATAACTTCTTTACCATAATTTCTAAGGGCTTTAACAGCCTAGAAGACAAGTGCAATTTATCAAACTGCTAAGAGACTATCCTATATGAAGCGTTAACCCAAGACCTCAAGGACTAGTTCCCAAGCTAACTAGGAGTACAATTCAGTAGATCAAGTACTTGTTTCTGCAAAAGAATCAAAGATTTTTTCGCTGTTCGTACTTTTTTTTTTAATTTAGTTTTGTGCAATCAAAATAAAGTTGTCAACCCAGCAGAAAGAACAAAGGATTATGGAAGTATGATATTTTAAAAAAATATTTTATTTATTCATTTTCAAGCAGAGAGAGAGAGAGAGAGAGAGAGAGAGAGAGAGAGAGAGAGAGAGAGAGAGAAAGCACCAGGGCTACCACCTTGTGGGTCTGGATTATGTGGGTCCTGGGGAATGAACCCAGGGCCTTAGGCACTGGAGGCAAGTGCCTTAACCGCTGAGCAATCTCTCCAGCCTGAAGTATGATATTTTTATAGCTGCACGGTTGGAGCATCAGAGGGGTGACACAGTTCAACCATTTCAGTTTGTAGTTGAGGGCACAATGGAAGGGTTTCAATACTAGATATTCAGCCCATCGCAGTGGGATCCAGGTGACTTGAATTCTAGATCTGGCTTTCAGTGGGACTTCATTTGCTGAGCCCCTTAATCTCAGTCATCTCTAAAGCACCCCTGCCTCATTAGGCCTGTGTCTGAAGCTGTCATCGTGTTGGTAATTGGCTAGTTAACAATTAACTTTACCCTGTGCATAGATACTCATATTTCCTGTCACTCTCCTAACCAGGCTGAAGCAGGGCAAATTTGAAAATCTCATCCATTTCATGTGTGTGACATCAACTGCTGAGGACTTGTGTTCCATGTAACGATGTACATTGCATAAGTGCTTTACGTATGACAGAAAATTGATAAGACTCTGAAAGGAAAAGACAAAATATATCTCCAGGGCTTGATTTTTTTTCCAATGTTATTGGGAACAATTTCTGTTTAGTTCCTGCTACATGGAAGGCATAGTTAGACAACTTCCACTAGAGATAGAAACCAGGTGTGTCCATCCACTATGATTTCTTTGATGCTTTACAGGCCTGCGTTTGAAGATTAGGTTTAGCCAGGGATGTGCATAGCCGGAGATCTGTTAACAATGTCACGATTTGACTATAAGAAGCTGTGATAGCAACAGGTTCACATTTTTATCTATTCTTCTAAGAAAAAAATGACATTTCTTGTCCTTTTCAGTTCTTGCATTTCAGAGAGGTTTTATTTCCTAGAGGGATCATTTGAAGGAGAAAGGTTTTTTTTTTTTGTCTGTTTTAGACAAGGCTGTTAATATTTTATTTTTCAGATTCCATTCATGCAAAACGTAATTCTTAAAGAAGGAGGGAATCAAGATAAGAGAACATGGTCACTTGAAAATGAACTCTTCCTGCCTGACCTTGTACTTGCTACTGTCAAGAAGCATCTGTAGCTGGACGTGGTGGCAAACGCCTTTAATCCCAGCACTTGGGAGGCAGAGGTAGGAGGATCACCATGAGTTCAAGGCCAACCTGAGACTACTTAGTGAATTCCAGGTCAGCCTGGGCTAGAGCGAGACCCTACCTCAACCCCCCCCCCCCAAAAAAAAATAGCATCTGTGTTATACTTTCCTTTTGTCTACTGTGTGATGTCCAATGTGCCAATGCAACAGAAATGGGAGAAGGATAGCCTGGTTGATGCCTTTTCCCAGTTACAAAGTCCCGAGAGTAGGTCCACTCAAACAGGTAGATGTAGACAATGCCCTGTTTTCAGTGAAATTGTTGCTGACAGACCCCAATACAAAAATGTACCTGGGACAAGCAAGAAAGAAATGTGATCTTTCACATTCGAAGCTTTCATTTGGCTTTCGTGTCTTGTGTAAGTTTTGAATTCGTCACCAAATCTATCCTTTCAAAATCAACTCAAAGGGATAATCTGGTAATTTGCTAATTTTTGCTGAGGGATAACTTGGGAGAGGAGAAATAAAAGGGAAAACACAGTCTGAGAGAGATAAAGTAATACCTCATTTTCCAATAAAATGTCTTTAGTAAATTACAGATGGATTCTAGGAGCCATCCTGTTGTAAGGATAGGAAAGGACATCCCCACAAAGTGTCAAGGGTATCTAAAGGTGAACGTTATCACATGGTCCTCAACATTGGGGTGTAGAAGTACAGAGTCTGTCCTGCCAAAAACTTCATTCTATTGGCCTCTGTATCATCTCTGTCAATCTCTCTGGATCCATTTGTACTAACGTTTTGCTCACCTTTCAACTTCTTTAATGTTTCCATGTACTTGGAAACAACATAAATTTGGCTTCCTCATCAAGAAGTTCATTTAGCTGCAGCTTGATTACAAGTCATTTGCTCTAAGTAGCTCCATCTTTTAATTGTCTGTGCCTTTTTTCCCGTCTATAAACTGTCACTTCAGGCAGGCCTTTTGGCCTCTCTGCCTCTTCCTTTCAAAAGCATATCTGATAATCCACATATCCTGTAGCTTTCGGGGGAAGTTAATTTCATGCAGCGCTCATTGATTTAAAAGATCAGTCCCTGAAAGTCTGCAAGGAAGGTAAATCAAAAATGGTCCAGCCACTTTGTTGTTGTAAGAGGAAGGGGTAAGAAGGAAAAGAGGAACCTCAATGTCTATGTTGCTGAGGACAAGGGTAAGGAACTTCTCATTGATCTCAGGGGATATAAAGGGAAAGATGCTTTTTTATATTAGGTTAGACAGTTCTCAAATTTCTATTTTCTTCTTTGGCTAAAGAAAATTATCCACCCCTTCTAAACTGGCATCGTATTCTTTATTTGACACAGACAAAAACCATCATTGTTTATGGTAATGTTCACTTTGGCAAAACACCACTTTTAGAGAAAAATATCTCCCTGTGATTCTATAATGTACTCTTTTCAAATTAGATAGTTCCTGAAATTAATCTCGTAATGGAAAGTGTGTGAGTTATGTTAGAAGTATTTTCATGGATAATCTATTTCAGACAAATATATGTCCCCGTGTATAGTTTTTAAAATACTTTTATTTATTTGAGAGAGAGAGACAAAGAGACAAGGAAAGAGAGAGAAAGAGAAAGAGAGAGAGAGAGAGAGAGAGAGAGAGAGAGAGAGAGAGAGAGAGAGAGAGAGAGAGAAGGGTGCACTAGGGCCTTCAGCCACTGGAAATGAACTTCAGACTCCACATCTGGCTTTAAATGGGTCCTGGGGAACTGAACTCGAGGCCTTCTGCTTTACAGGCAAGCACCTTAACCACTGGGCCATCTCTCCAGTCTGTCCATTTATGATTTTTATTATTCCAAAGTCAACTTTTAAAATGTGTATCTGTCTTGTCTCCCTAAAATATGGAGACAGGTTAGTACACTTTTATAGCTGATAATGGGTCTGCTGAGCAGTATGCACTTTGGTCATCTATTTTTAATCCTTGAAAAAAGTGGGCATTTTGCTTTGTTCTTGCCTTAGACAACATGAGCATGTGCACTTCAGAAATTAGAAAAATCAAAACATTAATAAGTAGAAGTCATGCCATGAGCTTCAGAGATTAACATAGTGATTATTACTGAAGTTAAAATATGAAGTGGCAATAATGACTCACATACAATTATTTCTGGACAAGGCTAGAGATGTGCACAGTGTAGTTTAATTTTAGACCCCCAGGAGCTACTGTCCAGCCCTACACAGCAGGTCTTGACACCATGAAATTCAGAGTCCTACACTTGGTTACTTGGCTTTCATTTTTTTTTCATTATTTACTTCTCTTCATTTTTCTGGGTTGTTCTCTTATCTTTTCTAGACAATACCCAAAGGGAGTGCATATTAAATATAATTATAGTATTTGGTATTCCACAGCTCCAAATTAGTATATAATTAAAATTGTTAATTCCTAATGCTCACAAGCTGTAAACATCAGCTCAGGAAGGCTAGACTCCAGACTTACTTTTGTCTTTGTTTCTTCCATCATATGAAGAGAGGGACAAGCAGATGTCACAAAATAAAATTCACAAAAGCTCACATTAAGTGAACACTCATGCAAATGAGCCAAGAAACAGATTCACCAGACACTACAATCGAGAAATCCTGTAGTTAATTTGTTCCCAATGCACAAGAACCTTTTGGGTGGAACAGCAATGACTTAGAAATGTAAACTATTTTTTAAAAATAATTCAATGGTAGCATGTTTAGGATAGAAATAAGCATCTAAGCATCACATCTCCCCCTTATGTTGATGATCTTTTAAATCTACTGGACAGATTGAAACACTTGTAAAACAATTCCTGGGAATGTGGAAACAGTTTACCCACAGTTATCTTTGGCTAAGCATCAGATATTTGGTAATATTGCCTATTCAAACAACCCAGGTAATAAGTGGTGAACACTGCAGATCTTGTTTCTTATCAACTCTGCCACAAATTACAATAGCAAGAATACAATAATATTTTCCTCTGAGCTGTGTGTGTTTCCATTAGAGTCCTTTTCATTTTATTTTATTTTCCTTATCCATCTAAAGGTACAGAGAAAAAAAAACCCTTTAGATCTTCACTTGATTATTAGTCTCACTTACTCCGGGCAACAGCAAGGATCCTGTTTTCTTGGAAATATTTGAGGCAGCCTCATGGTGAGCTCTAAAGTTATTAATGTTGCTTGATATCTGCTTTGACAGCTGCCCTGTCTTCTCTTTAATCATCTTCATCACGGGGACCAGTTCTTTCTCCCTCCCTTTCACTTTTGCCTTTTCTACTTGGAGAGGATAATGTGTGATAGACTCTTCTCCCTCACACGACACCTGCTTTATTCTCTCCTAGATGGCTCCTTTCATTTCTTCCTTCAGACATTTGCTCAATCAGTAGCTCTTCAATATCTATTATGTGGAAGCCCTTAATCGAAAGCCTGTGGATGTTACCCAGATTAGCAAATCACAATGTAGTCTTTGATAAATGTAGTTTACAGCAGGTTGACAAGAGTAGCTCATGATGGGATGGTGGCCTGTGGTAAGACTCATTGCACAGAGGTCGCCTGAGGCATTCTCCTCTGATTGATACAGTATTAAGCTCCTGGCCACCCGCATCTTGATATCCCCAAATAGCAGATTTCTCATTTATAAAGTAAGAATGACAATGTTCCTTTTTCTCTATTCAATAAATGCAAAGACTAGGCCACTGTGAGGCTTTCTTAAATGACAGTGGTGAGTACAGTGCCTAACAAATTATAAGCAATAAGAGTAAGAATTATATTTAGGTTTATTTTATAAAGGAAGTTTTACAAAGGAAAAGCACATGGTAAATGAAGATTTAAATATCAGAGAGAGAGAGAGACAATTTAGCTTTTTTGTGACTTGAGACAAATGGCGATATACTTGAAGTTCAAACTGGATAGCATTCGAAAATATTCATAAATTTTCAAAAATATTCATATATTCAAATACCAAATTCAAAATACTCCAACTAGACAGTTGAAGAGCAGTGTGTTACATGGCTGTGTGGATCACATGTGTTGGGATAGTCTACTTCTCTTCAGCATAATATGGGTGTCTTTCCAGAAAGAAATGTCAGGAAGGAAGGTATAGACAATATCATGGGAGATGATTTGGGTGTGTAGCTGACGAGACTAAGGGTTTATGCGAAAGGTGCCTCCACTTGCTCACATTATGTTCTACTTGGTACCATAGGCGCTTGCACCTGCTAGGCTGTGAAATGATTGGTCGACAATCCATGCTGATTTGTTGATTCTTTGGAGGGGTTTAAACTTGTTGACAAGTTAAAGACATGGTGCTTTGTATGTTAAGTATTGAAATTTATGCCCAGGGAACCTAGCAACTGAACTGTGTTCTTCATAACCACCTTGTCAAGAGAGAAACCGGATGGGGAATGTGATATTGGAGGTTTCTTCAATGCATAGAAAATTGAGCTTTAGAATAGGAAGGCATTAATGAAAATGAATAGAACTGAGTTGGTAGTTATGGGAGGAAATATTTCTTTTACTTGTTCATGGAAAAAACAATAGCATGTTTAAAATAATGTGTATTATTTAAAAGCAGGAGCAACTTGGAGATGTACCATATTTGATATTTAGGGGCTTGATTCTCAATGGTGAATAATAAAAATTAACAATACAACACAGAAAACAAAAGGAGACATGAAGAAGGATATTATTGAGGGATTAATTTAGTGTTGTAACCTTCTAACTTTTAAAAAGCCAGGAAAATACCCAAGTAATAAGGAAGCGGTTAAAATGGATCATTGGTGCATAAGAATATGTTAATGTCATACAAGGAAATATGTGTGTGTCCATTATAGAAGTGATGCATGTAAAACAGCAAGATGGCCTTCCTTAGGCAGTGTGATAGTTTTACTATTAAGTCTTAACATATGTTTCCTGAGGTCATGTCACTTATCAAAGTACTGACTGAAATTTGTTTTTGTTTGTTTATTTAAAATCAAGATGTAAAATTCAAGAATGCGTAGGAATTGCAAAAAGACTCATTCCCTCATAAAAAGCAAAATTCAAGGGCTGGAGAGATGGTTCAGCAGTTAAGGCACTTGCCTCCAGTGCCTAAGGCCCCAGGTTCAATTCCCCAGGACCCACATAAGCCAGACTCACTCTCTCTCTCTCTCTCTATCTCTTTCTCTGCTTGAAAATGAATAAATAAAATATTTAAAAAAAGCAAAATTCAAGGCTGAGCCCTTTATTTATACACATAATTCACTCTAGAAAAATGGTTTTAAATTAACTTCCTGTGGGAGACTAGTTTTTATTCAGCCTTATAACTTGACACACCCATCAGGGTACAGATATGGAATATACTATGATTTAATCATCCTGGAAATGAGACAGGCTAGGCATTAGGTGTCATACTCAAAGTACAAGGGTTCACATTTTTTGTCACGGCCAGAATTCTCCCTTTTTATGAAAATCTGCAAGTCTTTAGAAGAAAATTCTTCTTAGCCAGCTCTAGACTTTGTTCTTGCTGGTACAGGGAGGAAATATCTCTGCTGAAACACAGCATTTTGCCTTTTACAGAACAGATGTGCTTCTGTTTGCATAGCTTCCAGGGGTTCTGCCAACCAGTGGGTCTTATTAGGGAAACAACCCTGGAAGCTCCTGGGGGTCAGGCTCAGAGCGGCTGCACCACTTTCAACAGGATTTTACTGCTTGTACTTATATTTTAGGAACCATAATTATCCCCGGAAACTTAATAGAATCTGTTAAACTGAGCTGTGTTCAAACAGAATTAAGGGAGAGCTTTTGATCTAATTGAGATTTCCGGAGATAATTTTCAGGTATTGAAATGAATAATTACAAGGCAAATATATCATTGCACTACTCTTCATTATAATAGTGGCAGATACATAAAGCAAAATTTATGATATTGTATGCCTCCAAAATGGTTATGGGGAAACATTATTATTTTTTCATAGAAAACTAATGTGCATGGATAACATTTTGAGTGATTTAACCCGAGATCCTATGTTTTTATTGTCATTAGGTGCTTATTTAGAAATTAAATATTTTTAGTATTAGTTTTCTACTTTTTAATAAGTTATCTAAAATTGCAAACACACACACACACGCACACACACACGGACACCCTGTTGTCTTATGAAAAGTTCACAAGGACATTTGAGAAGACACAAATAAAAATTATTCACAGAAATCTAAAGATCATCAGGACTGAATTCAATACAACATTTTTGGCAAATATCTCAGAAGCATAAACACAGGCTAATCCTAAAAAAGGTTCTGCTTTATTGTTCCAACATGTATGAAACTTTGCAGTTTTCAATGATAACATTATGTATTATCTTGCCCAGAGCTTTCCTAATTAATTTTCATTGTGCTGCTCGGCAGCTAAGTAGCTAATTAACTGAATAGAAGGAAAGCTGCCCAGGGTTTATTTAGCTTTGATAGTCTGACTGAGTTAGAGATACTCATTGGCTGTCCTACTTTGTAGAGGCAGCTAGATTGACCATGGGCTGTGTACACTGTTCAGACCCCTTATTACTTTTCCAGAAATTTCTCATCCTATGGGCAGAATGTCGGTGTGCCCCAATGGCTCATTCAGTTTTTCAGCTTCTTAGAAACTGATTCTCTTTATGCCCATTAGAGATGCCCATTTCAAAACTGATCAGTGATGAATGGCTTTGCAGGTATAGAAGAACGCAGAAGCACTCATTCTTCATGGTATTCTGCTTCTAATATATTCTACCAAATTAAGGGATATTTTCTTTTCTGGATTTATTTCCTGATAAAAATGCATGAGAAACACTTTATGTGTTTGGAATCAATATACAATTTGCTGGTACTACTAGAAAAAAAAGACACTTTTAATGTAGGCCAAGAATATAACAAGCTTCTGTTAACAATAGTAAGTGAGAGAAAGCCAGTGTGTCTCCAGCCCTCTCTGCCTTGCAATCTCTTCTCCCTTGCCAATTGCCCAATGAAGGTGATAGCTGCAGGGAGAGGTGCTTATATTTCAGATTCAGTTAGCCTTCAGTCATGACAGACAATAATAAAGTCAAATACTAACATCAACTACCCTTTCTCCACAGAATTCTAGAAATTGACAAATTGTTGGATATTAGCAGGAAAAGAGGAGAAATGAAAAATGTAAGTCAAAATAATCTTAAAAAAATACCAGAAAGAATGCCCCAAAGAAGTCACGTAAAGGAAAACAATTCCTTACTGCACTTTCTTATCAATAATCATAACGAAGGAGAGATGATTACTTTTGGCTCACTGTTTCAGAGGTTTTAGTCAACCATGGCAGGAAGGGGGTGAGAGGGAAGCAGCTCTCAGCATGGTAGCCAGGATGCAGAGAGACAGAAAACCTGGGCTACAATAGTTTTTGATGTATTTTAAAGGAATATTGTTTCCTTTCTAACATCTGTTTTTGAGTATTATAGGAGAAATGAAACTTCACATGAGAGACACTGGAAATAAAAATTAGAAGTGAAATGTCTTTCTAAGACCTAAGCTTTCAATGTAATGTTTATTGTGATGAGAAACAATCTAAAACTCAAATATGTGTTATTAAAGACAAGTGCTTGGGAAGATTTAGTAGATTCTTCCTGCTTCATTAGCTCCTAAGAAGTAAGCATTCCTTCAGCATTCTTCTGGCCAAAATCTAAGGTAGAACTTGAATTATATATTTTACTGGGTTTGAGTTAAGCATATATCTATATAATCACCTATTATTATTGTACTTATCTAATTGAGTCCCAATTCTTTATCCAGAAAACTATTATAGTATGAAGTATGAAAACCAACTAATAATTTTCATCAAATTTTGAATTCTACAATATTTTTATAGATATGAATATCTATTCCTGGTCTCCACATGGGTTAAATTATGTTAATTTTTGACTCAATTTAATTTATATATTTAAATAATTAAATTATTTTTCTTCTTTATGTGTAATATTTAGAAAATATTGGGATATCTATATGTTCATTAACAGAAATGCAAAATGAACACAATTATCATTAGTAATAAATGCTCACAAACATTACAACAAGTCAATTAAATTCAATTGAGAAAAGATTTAATGAACATTTACTCTGCATGTGCTAGGCATTAGGCTTCTAAAGATAACATACATGTGGATTCTTCCCTAAATTTGCATCAAAATGACACCTTCAAGACTTTTGGATGAAGGCTAAGAGTGAAGGAAAAAGTAAAGGTAAGAACAGAGAAACCTGAGGTTTCTATTAATTCGTGCTCACATAAATGTGCCAATTAAAGGATCACTATGAAGTTTGCTGGCTTTCCTGAGAGGTTAGACAGAATTCAATAACTGATGTACACATATATTGCAATTTTTAAAAATGGGAGCAAATTGAAAATAAAATCAAGACACACCTCGCAAGTGTCAGGCTGCACTGAATGTGTGCCTCCATGATCCTGTAGATGAGCTGAATATGGCTTCATGATCCTCAAGGTGCTTTACTGTGTCTCCAAATGCATGGAGCTGAGCTGAGTGTTTCTGCAGGTGTCTGGAGCTGAGCTGAGTGTGTCTCCTGGTGTCTGGTGGAGCCTCAGGTGAGTGTGAAGCTGAGCTTGCCCATTTTTCAGTTTCTCTTTGAGTGTTTCCATTGCCTGAATTATTAATTGCTTAAAAGTGATTAGTGATCTCTGTGTGTGGGGTTGTTTTGGCAAATTTGATTAATAAGTGTTGTATTAACTTAAAAATTATGATCTAAAGATATAAACCTTCTGCTATTTTTTTCCATTTTTATTGCAAATAATTAGATACATTGCCTGAGCAAGACTTATGGTGTTATCCCTCCTCCCTGGTCCCAACTCCTTGGGGGTCTTCCTTTGTGGGCTTACTGGACCAGTCCATGGGATAGGGGTTTGTGCCAGAGGTAGCCAGATTTGTTTTTCTCTCTCTACCCAACTATGGCTCTTACAAACATTCTACCCCCTCTTCTGCTCAGATCCCTGAGTCATGGTGGGTGAGTTTTAGGTCTGCTTTACTGTTGAAGTCTTAAGAATCTCTGGATTTCTGCTTTACAGTGTGTTGGGTATCCTCAAGTGTCTGTCTCCAGTATCCTTTCACAGGTTATCTGCTTTGCTTGGAGGTAGGTCTCTTGCTCATCTCATCACTTCCTGGAAGGTTTTGTTTAGGCTCTAGATCATAAAGTTAGGACTGGTTCATCTCCTGCCAAGGTGACAGGTAACATCTCTAGCCCTGTTGGTGGGAATAGGTTGTCCAAGGTTCTTGCTGGCTTCTGAAACATACAAAGAGAATCTCCAATGGAGAGTGAGATCAGTATAGGTTAAATGAGTCAAACTTTGTAAATCAGTCTAGGTTTTAATGGCTATAACCTTTCTGTAGTAGGTCTTTGATTAGGTGGGGTTTCTCCTTGGGCCCAGGTTCGTGGTTTTCATATGGTATTACCATGTATCCCAATTCTCGTTAAGGGTAACCTGCCTCTGAGCAGATCTCTTAGCCAATTATCAAGCTGTTGATTACCCACCCAGTTTTAGTGCCACTACTGCATGGGTGAGCACTTCTTGTCATTACTGGTCTCTTCCAGTCTTCATCTTTCAGTATTGTATATCAATGACCTCTGCTCTCTTGGAATATCTTTGGTCAGTTTCCCCTGGCAGCTCATGTAATGCTTTCAAGCACTACACATTCTACCATCTGGGGGCTGGATGCCATTCTTGATTAAGCAGGGTCTCTTGGTGTTGTGTGATGACAATCTGTGGTGTCTTCAGCAATAGGGTCTTACCTTTTGCCTGGGGCAGGTGTTCAAGAGCTTTGACATAAACCTGTCTTGTTTTGGGGGACCTCATGGTTCTCTTTGATCAATAGCTCAGTGTGGGAAGCAACCAATGACTGGGACCAGGAATTACAGGCCAGAGTCATTTGTCTTGGGGTTAGGCTACCTTTTGCCCTATTCAGGGCCTCTCTTACCTGACTATGCCTCTGGTTTCCTAGAGCTCTTACTGCATGGAAATAAGGATTTGAAGGTATCCTTCCTTATTAGTTAGATTGGTGTATAAATAGTGATGTTGAGTATTTTCTTAAATGAGAGTAGGCCATTTGTATTTCCTCTTCTGAGAATTCCCCGTAGATTTCAGTGCCCCATTATGTGAGAGGGCTGTTTGATTTTTTTTAAATATTTTATTTATTCATTTTCAAGCATAGACACAGAGGGAGAGAGAGAGAGAGAGAGAGAGAGAGAGAGAGAGAGAGAGAGAGAGAGAGAGAGAGAGAGAGAGAGAGAGAGAGAAAGAAAACCAGGGCCACCACGTTGTGGTTCTGGCTTATGTGGGTACTGGGGAATTGAACCCAGGGCCTTAGGCACTGGAGGCAAGTGCCTTAGCTACTGAGCCATCTTTCCAGCCCTGAATTTTTTATTATCTATTTTTCTGAATTCTTTGTATGTTTTAGATACTAGGCTTCTGTCTGTGGAATGGCTAGCATAGAGTGTCTCCCATTCTGATGGTGGTCTACTGGCTTTTTATCTTGAGGAGATCCCATTGGTTGAGTGATTATTGCACTTCTTGGGCTCGGGGAGTTGTGTTCAAGAAGTTTTTGCCTACTCCTGTCTCATGGAGAGTTCCTCCTATTATTTTCTTCTAGGGTTTTAAGAGTAACAGTTCTTATGCTGAGGTCTTTAACTCATTTAAAGTTGAGTTTTGTGCATGGTGAAAGGAGTGGATTTAGTTACATTTGTTTACAGATGTTTAGCCAATTAGTCCAGCACGGTATGTTCAAGATGCTATCTTTTCACCAGTTGATGTTGTTGGCACCTTTGTCGAATATAAAGTAACTATAGGTGTTCGAGCTTAGGACAGGGTCTTCAATTCTGTACCATTGGTCTAACTGCCTGTTTTTATGCCAGTATCATGATGTTTTTGTTAGTATGGTTTTGTAGTATATCTTTAGATCAGGAATAGTGATACCTTCTGAGGAGCTTCTTTCATTCAGGATAGTTTAGAGAATCCAAGGCCCCTTCTCCTTCCAAATAAATTTGGAGATGATTTTTTTTTTCTATGTCTGCAAAGAATGAAGCTGGTATTTTTATTGGAATTGCACTGAATCTGTATATAGATTTTGGAAGTAATGCCATTTTCACAATATTAATTCTACTGATCCAAGAGCTTGGGAGATCTTTCCATCTTTTCACATCTTCCTCAAGTTCCTTCTTGAGTGCTTTTATGTTTTCATCATATAAATCTTTCACATCCTTGGTTACTGTTATTTCAAGGTATTTGATTTTTTTTATGCAATTGAAAAAGGGTCAGTCTCTCTGATGTCTTTTTCTGTATGCATATCATTTGCATACAGGAAGGCTATTGATTTTTGTGTGTTAATTTGGTATCCTGCCATTTTAATGAAGGCATTCATCAGCTTCTGCAATTTAATGATACTATCCTTTGGGTCTGTTATGTATAGGATCATGTCATGTGCAAAAAGGGATAGTTTAATTTCTTCCTTTCCAACTAGTATCTCTTTAATGTCTTTCTCTTGTCTTATTGCTTAGCTAGGACTTTTGAGCACTATGTTGAAGAGCAATGGTGAGAGTGGACATCCCTGTCTTGTTCCCGATTTTTTTGGGAACTAATTAAGTCTTTCGACATTGAGTATGATTTGGGCTTTAGATGTTTTGTATATGGCCTTTAATGTGTTGAGGTATAACTCCCTATGTCAATTCTCTCCAGTGTTTTGATCATGAAGTGGTATTGAATTTTATCAGAGGCCTTCTCTGCATCTATTGAGATAACCATGTGGTTCTTGTGGTTAATTTTATTAATGTGATGTATTATGTTAATCAATTTACATATGTTGAACCAATCCTGCATCCCTGAGAAGAAACCAACCTGGTCAAAGTTGATAATAATTTTAATGTGTTATTGGGTTCCATTTGTGAGGATTTTGTTCAGAATTTTTGCATCTAAGTTCATCAGGGATATAGTTCTCCTTTCTTGTTATATCTTTGTTTGGTTTTTGTTTTAGGGTAATGTTAGTTTCATAGAAGGAATTTGGAAGCATTCATTGTTCTACAATTTCCCAAAAGAGCTTTCAGTTCTGAGATGAAGGTTTGATAGAATTTGGCTGAGAATCCATCAGGTCCTGGACTTTCCCTTTTTTGACTCCTTCTGCTATTTTTTTGGGGGGGTCACTTTGTATACAGAGTTACAGAAAATACAGAATTCATTGCATGCAAAGTAATTATCATTCTTTTCTTTTTAAAGTAGTATAATATGACATTGTATATACAGTAGGTAGAACTGGAATACATGAGTATGTCAAGTGTAATACAGATAAATTACTTGCCACATGAGAAGAAATCTTAAAGGTAAAATATAAAAGGTAAAAAAGTAAAGGTGTTAAATGATATTTGAAAATGATTTTGAATTTTTCTAACTTAAAAAAATCTTACCACCATTCAGTACAATAATATGATTAATTTATGGTGATAGATTGCATTTAAAAAAAATAGATGTTGGAAACAGGTCTTTCCATAGTTATTAGGAAAAGTAAGGAAGGATTCCATCATGCCTCACAATTTGTGATTGTGGGATTGTGTGTCCATAGGTACATTTAGAGATGGTCTATTTACCCATATTCATGTGGATGGCAATTGTAGGCTGATAAGCATTGTGGATTTAATGACTTCAGGGAAACTATAATATTCACTGGAAATGAAAATTGCTAACCACCAACAGGCAATTGAGCTGCTTTTTTGATAGAAAAATAAAAACAAAACAGAAAGGGAGGGGGAGATCCTAGGTTCCAATAAGAAAAGTAATATGTTTCTTAAATAATTACAATAGAAATCATTTTACTTAATTGTCATTAAAGTCAAATGGCTTCAAATGTGATAATGCAAACTATCCATAAATTTAGGTGCATCTTTTTAGGCTCCTGTGTCTATATCTGTATTCTACACATGTAAAATAATAAATATGTTTTTATTTTATTTTACTTAATTACTGAAGTAGATGATGATTTCACTAGATGTTTAGAAATGTACTTCAAAATACAAATAATCTGAATATATTGCAAATAAATCCATTCATAATGAATGTTTTAATATTTATATTTTATTATATTATTCATCCCAAGATATTTTGAGAACTACGTAATTTAATATTCAACCTACAGCGAAGAGATTGAATGTAGAGAAAAGTTTAGTTATCTAACAATGTAATTTGAAATCTGTCTTCCCATTCACATACATGCACACTTTCACAAGTATATATATATATATATATGTATATATATATATATATATATATATATATAGTTAAATCTACTGTGTTGCCACTAGTACTTGAACATAACTTGGGGTCAACTTTCTGAACATCAGGAATTCCTTTTTGGTGTATTACATAATTGTGAACTGTGGAAAACAGACACTTAGACAATTAGCCACACTTATTCACTCTAACCTGGAATTTGACCTCCTTCTTTAATTACTAAGTGTAAACTGCTCCTGTCCCTTCCTGTCTTTCTTGGGAACTTGTCTCAAGCTGATGATGACCACTTGCATTCCTTTAGACCAGGTTTGGATCTGAGGATAGTTTCTTTCATAATCTCAACTATTAATGACATAAATAAATAAATAAAAGTAAAATAAATGAAGCAGGAATTAATATTCCTTACAAATCAGTTTATGACATCAGAGATGTTAATGCCACTCTGGTGGGGACTCTTCATTGGCTTTCTGTACCAGCAAGATACCAAGCAAGAGTACATTAGAGCAGGGCAGAAAGACCAATTTTGATGAGGTGGTATCTTGTGTCTTGGGGACTGAAGCTAATTATCACATCAATGAAGGACAATGGAAAAATGGTGCTGCTACAGCCAACCTACCAACGCATCCATAACCGACACTTCCTCCCCCTGTTCCAGCCCAAAGTTAGGATACTTCTCCTCCTAGCAAGAAACTAAAAAGGAAATATTCTCTGTCTTTCTGTTCCTAGGAGCTGAGCACAAATCTTAGATTCCTGCATCAGACAGCCTGGAACTTGAATCAAGAGACCATGAAGAGCCATTTAGGCAGTGGAAAACAGCAGTGCCTCTTCATGCAGTCATTTTCACCTGCACAGGGACATTGCAACCATGGGCTGCTACCAGTGCCAACATAAACGATGTTAGCTAAGCAAGATACAATATCTCTCCCAGGTGCACTGGCAGGAATATCTTCCCTTGAACAAACCTGTGTGATTTTGGGAATTGCTCCAGGCCACACAGTTTCCATGCCTGGTTTTCCAATCTTAAAATTAAGTGGCTTTCTCACTATCATTTTAAAAGCAAATAGGTTACTTTCTTTGCTTTGAAAGAAAGAAATCTCATTAATTCACACATTGTTACCAGTGGTTTTAAAAACAACAGATCAACAAGGTGAAGGGAAGATACAGCTCTGGGCCTGGGAAAACATTTTCACACAGGAACTCAGGATAGCACCTGAGCACCTGGGAGAATATTTTACATATCTGAAGAATCCTACCTCTGAATCTATATCTTCTATATCTGAAGCCCCTTTTGAAAAGAATTTAACACCCAGCACCATCCACATGTATATGTCTCCTGATAGGCTGTCACTTAGGGAATCTCTTATCTAGGAGGAACTTTAACTGTGAAGCCCATATCACCCCAAAGATCCTTTAAATATGCTTATAGAAGCTACCCACAGGGACATGACTTCAGATATGGGTGTACACTCTCCACTCTCTGCTCCTCGAAAAAATAAAGGTAACCTTGTCTAAACTCAGTCTGTTCTATCTTCTGCCTCATATATTTCAACACAAGGAATGAAAGGAATGTCCATAAGGAGACATTGCTAGATATAAACAAGCCCACAACCAGGCAGTACTAAGCAATGTGACTTGGGGATACTGCAATATGAAAGATATGAAAAAAACTTTACATTTTTTGAGGCTCCTTGTAAGGATACTGGAAAACTTTCAAAGGAGGAGATGTGAGGTATATAAAGTATTACATAAAAAAACAGCCCAGAAAAATATTCTCTAGTTCTATGGCAACCATTCTCTCTCTCTCTCTCTCTCTCTTCTCTTATTCTCTCTCTTCTCTGTCTCTCACTGCTTACAAATAAATAAATAAAAATATTTCTGAAAAATATTAAATTATCTAGAACTACTAGCCTCCAACAATTAAAAACAAGAAACATATTTTAAAAAATTGCAAAAGGCACAATCACTGTGGCTTTGTAATTTTATAATCAACTACAAACTCAATCTAGCAACTCCTTTTCTTATGGTAGGCAAAACAAAGATTCTGCCTAAAATATCTTCAATGAAAGCTAAGAAATAAAGGATTTCTGTAATTGAACTGCTCGTCCAGAGAATGATATGCATGAATCAGCGTGGGCAGCCCTGCAGGAGGAGGAGAGGCCCACAAGAAAGGACCTGTGTAGTACTTCAAGGAGTGAGGCTCAAAACTGAAAAAAATACAACAACGAATAAGCAAATAAATTAAAATCCCTGGTAGATTTTTTAAAAGCTGTTAAGAAAGTAATAGCAAAATCATAAATTTTAGGATGGACATGATTGGTCA
The DNA here is from genome assembly GCA_004024765.1 of Zapus hudsonius. Classification (NCBI taxonomy): domain Eukaryota; kingdom Metazoa; phylum Chordata; class Mammalia; order Rodentia; family Dipodidae; genus Zapus; species Zapus hudsonius. Next base: position 85,373 of record PVHP010002370.1, read on the forward strand.
TGCCTATAATCCCAGCACTAGGGAGGCAGAGGCAGGAGGAGGTTCATGTTTAAGATCAGCCAGAATTACATAGCAAGAAACTGACTCAGTAAACCATTTCCACTACCAACAGCAAACAACTACAAATAAACAAGTTATAATCCCCCCAAACAACAGCAAGCAACAACAAACCAATAAACTATAATCCGCCAAAGCACAAAGAATATCAATAACTTGAATGCAAGGGTACCAGGCAAAACAGGAATAAGTCCTCTTGATCCCCAAAGGGACCCAACAAAACTCCTTATCTGTTTATGGTAAGAAGAGCAAGAATTACTGTGGGTTTTAGAAACATGTCCCCAAACCCTTCTTTCTATAAGGACAGAGTTAATTTGTAGGAGAAGAAGAACAAGTGATCGAGTTGAGTAAAGAAAAAACAAAAACAACAACAACAACAAAAAAAAAAACACCTATAGGGAACTCAGACAGTAGACTCAGATGTTGAAGTAGGAAGGTCCCAGAAGAAAAAGCCCAGAATCCTCTGTTACTAAAATAAATATTTGAAATGACCCCAGGAATCATGACTGTGGAGAGAGGAAAACACATTCCTGAATCTGACTTATCAGAGTTCACTGAGAGCAAGCTGTTAATAAAAAAATAAATAAATAAATAAAAAATGCCTACACTTGAGTTCCTTGTGACAACCTTGAGAGTGTGGGGTGGGCGATCCTAGGCTACGAATGTGGAAAACCTAAAGTCTCCCCACCTTGTGGAGATATCTCTTCCCAGAGGTGAGAAAAACACATCAGACACGATCAAAACCTTAAATAGGACAGGGTCACTAAGAAGACAAATCTTCATAATAATCAAAGATAAAATTCCTAATCAAATACATAAATTATTTAACACATAAATGATTATTACCTGTATACCAAAAAATAATCAAGCAACAGATTTTATCAGAAAGAAACCAAATTTATGAAAAATAAAAATGTGTTTTATGTATTTCTCTTACATCTGAACATAAATGACTGAGTCAATTTTATAAGTATATTTCATACGTATATTCCAATAAGAGAAACAGCCATCTTTCCAAGTATAAGAGGTATGGCTACTGTTAGTGGACAAACAAGTACTATGTGACAGAACTAGATATATCACAAATTGCTTTTTGTGGCTGCAGGAAAATGGGTGTGAGGCGAGGTTGAATGGGGTCATAAACCCCATTGGTTTTATTGGGTCTTCCTTTTGGAGATTTAGCAGACCTGGGTCAGTTGCAGGAAGGGTGTTTATGGAGAATCCAGGCCTTCAGGCATTATCCACATTGCTTGCATGCCTTGCTAGGGACAAGGCCTCTTGGAATGTGAGGCCTCCAATGTCATCTCCTGGTCTGGAGATTCTTTATTCTCTTCCTTGTTATCAAGAGAATGAAATGTTCCCTAGTACTCTCAGTCACCCACATACTGCTTGAGTGGGGCTGGCTCATATTTGGTCTTGAAGTTATTTCCTTAGGTGAGGAGCAGACAAGAACTCAGCACTGTGTATTCCCGATAGGTTTGTTAGCCTGTTCTATGAAATGAGTGTTTACAGGGACCTGTGTGGATGGATACATCCCCGCTTCTATGTTTCTCCTCAAATTCTCTGTCTTGTCTCTGTTTCTCATTATCTACTTACGTCAAAGGCAAAACTAGACATAAGTACACTTGAGGTGACAGAGAGAGGAAGGAGGGATGACAGGAGGAGGGTAAGAAAGCAAACTAGGCCCTTGTTTTGTAGAAAGAACTAAAATAAATAATTCATAAAATGAAATGATTCTGGACTAAAAAAACAAATAAAATTATTTACAAGAATAAGCACCTGTGGCCCATTCACTAGAGGAGTCCAAAAAGACAAATTATTTCAAACTGCTTGAAGGGAAAGGGAAGAAAACACATATAAAAACTTGATTAATGCTTCCTAAACACCAACTATGAATATCACTACAAAATCTCAAGAAGTGAGGAAAGATAACCAAATACACTTCATGATCAGGTGACATGCAGGCATGTAACCAACTATCATTTGATGCCAGAACTTGATCAGTGTGAGTTTTATTATTGGAGTTGTTGGAATACAGCAAAAGTACATACTCATTAATTATGAATAACTAAAAAGAATGGATAATCTTAGTCTGTGTATGTAGGTGGTGTGCATGCATGTACATATGACCATATGTGTGCAGACAATTGTGTGTGTGTGTTTACACGAATGGGTTAGTGTGCATGTGAATCACATGCACATGGGAGGTCAGAGGTCAATGTCAGGTTTCTTTCCCAGTGTCTCTTCACTTTGCTTAGTCTCTCTCTACCTTATGAGACATGGCGTCTCAGAGAAGTTTGACCTCACTGATTCACCTTTATCAGCTAGTTAGCAAGTCCCAGGAATACCGTGTCTTCACATGCCAAGTTCTGAGACTATGGCCACATGGCAATATGTTCAGCTTTTACATGGTTGGCTGGTGATCCGAACTCAGGCCCTCATATTTCTATGACACACTCTGTCCTGAAAGCATCACCACCCAAGCCCATGAATGGTTAACTCTTTAATAACAACAGTACCTATTGAAAACCCCCAAGCCAACAACATACTTGATTTGAAAAAATAATAGCAGTTATTCCAGTTATAATGAGTATTGTAAGGGAAGGTTTTATATAGTAATATAATTCAGTCATGTGCCACTAATATTTCAATCAAGAGCATTTACGACTGTAGGCACATAAGATAGCATTGTCTACTATAGTGTAAAGCATCTTAACTCTTCTAAGTAGGCCGAGATGTTTGTACAAGGTCAATATTGCCTAATGATGCATTTCTTTGAACTTAACACAATGTTAAGGAATGAGTGACTTATTGTTAGTGGTGACAACCATCACAAATAAAGAAGTGATGTCTATTGGAGGAATTTAGAATTACAAAGAAAGTATAGAGCTACTTGACTTAGCCAATTAGAAAAATAAAAAAGCATGTAAAATATAACAGTGGGTTTGTCATATACCATCAGAAATAAATATGTGCAATGATATAAACCTCTTTTTCTCTGTCATCTATGTCTATCTCTCTATCATCTACCTATAAAGACAAATGTAAAAGGTAATGTGATCTTATCTGTAGTTCCCCTCATCTTATTCACACAGGCAGGTGTGCAAGAACAAGAGAGAAAACCCGAGAGTGTTACCTACCTGAAGATTATTTTGGAATCCTTCAGAAACATACAAAGCAGAATTTAATAAATGGTAAATCTGATCTGTTCAAGGATATAGAGATTTAATATCACAAATACAGCAATGCTACCTGAGTTAATCTACAAAAATTTCATACTCAATAAAAATCCTTGGGAAAATACAATGTGATGGATTTACAGCTTGCAGATATTACATGATAAAAGTTTATATCTAAAATCTTACAGTTTTACTTCAGAAAGATAGAACTCAATGGGACTGAATACATCAAAGTCATTTTAGAAGTCATTTTAGAAATTCAACGTATAAAATGAAGATGGGCAATATAAATAAAAATAGGCTTCCTCATAAATATGATTCATTTACCAAGTAATCATTTTACCTACACATATTCAACTATATAGTCAGTCAACAACAACAAAAATCAAAACCTCCAGTTAGAAAAAGAATCCAAACTACACCGAATTAAATCCAGTAAAATAGATGCATGCAAGCTGAACAGAGAAAATAAAAATATATTGAATTGATCAATGAAAATCAAACAAGGAAAATGATGTTGAAAATGTTATAAGCTTTAATAATCAGACTTAACAATGGCTAAGGCATATTTAAAGAAGACCATACACTGTATCAGCAGATAGAAAACTAGTTATCACAAGAAAACTGCACACAGTTGTTCCTCTAATTCAAAGGGGATACATTCCAAGATCCCTACCTGTAAATACATGTTTTCTCATATGCATTCATGGGGATAATAAAAACTAACTTTGAGTTAACCACCCCAGAACAAAACCACCCGCAACAAAGCACGCCAAAAATAGAATGGTAATATCACACCATAATAAACATTGTATTAAAAAATCAAGACAAATATTGGTATTTTTGTGGCTAATTGACCACTGTAACTATAACCATGAAAGAGAGCCCGAGGATAAGGTGCGCTGCTCTGCCAGCTTTGCCGATTGCTGGCATGTGCAGTGTCTTTAGCAAAGCAACTCAATTGGATACAATATATACATTTGAAGTGATTGTAAATAAAATCCCTACTGTTTTTTAAGAACTGCATTCCTTATACACAAGCATAAATGCCGACTAATAGTAAAAATAGGTGAAGAAATAGAGTGATGATTAATTAGTGACTTTTCAGCTAATGGAACCTACCCCAAATGCCAGTGGACTGTGGGACTGACTATGCTATCCAAAAACAGATGCCCTAAAATAAGATTTTATCATACGCCGGGCATGGTGGTGCACGCCTTTAATCCCAGCACTTGGGAGGCAGAGGTAGGAGGATCGCCATGAGTTCAAGGCCACCCTGAGACTACGTAGTGAATTCCAGGTCAGCCTGGACTAGAGCGAGACCCTACCTCGGAAAAACCAAAAAAAAATAGATTTTATCATAGGACAATTTTGATGTCTCAATTCAGTACAAAAAGGATAGTTTACTATGCAACAAAATAATGCAGGATATCCATCTGAAAGAGTGTAAAAATCGAGAACCATTTAAGCCATTTACAAAATCAGTTCCAAATGCATTATAGCAGAAACAAAAATCAGTGGTGCATAGCACATGCTAGGAAACACTAAAAACACAAAAGCCTTCCAAGCAGAATGCATTTGGCCAGGAGCTGTATATAGCAGACCATACTATATAAAGCCAATAAAAACAATAGATTGTTTAATGTGCAACACAAACAATATATAAGGAAACATTATCTATTAAGTAACATGAAAACTTGCAATCTACATATAAACATGCCAATCAGGTAAAATGTGAATATTGAATCCCAAAGGAATAAATGGTCAAAATTCATAAAATGATGGAGAGCCAACTAGTAGTATGAGATGCTACTGATTCAATAAATATTCATATACTTTAACTATCTTCCACTTTTATGCTATTGGTCACCTGGTATCTATTTATCTATCTATTTGCTGTTTCAAACCACATTTGTATTTGGTTTCTCTTCGACTCTCTTTAACCTGTTCTCTATTCTGCTCTTCCTCTGCCCACCTGCAAGGATTCCTTTTTTTCTCCCCTGCTTCTCATAGTTTCTTGTTAATCTTTCATTGTTTC